>JABCQV010000162.1:0-135695 GCA_013186375.1 Fusarium aywerte | reverse complement strand
TCGCAAGCCTATAGCTCCTTTTATAGGTATAGGATAGCTGCATTTTAACAGTATATATAGGAATACCGGTTATAATATAAAAACCTATTAAGAGGATATTTTAGCCTTTAGAAATAAGTATAGTAAGTAATTTTAATTAATTAGATAGTTTATAGTATTTTTATAGCTCTTTTTAATAAAAAGGCTGGGATTTTTAACCTATATACTTATCTGACCTGCATGCTTATTAAATACATTAACTGCATTGCCCTACCAATAAGTTAGGTCCATGTGAGTCTAGCCGGATTTCAGCTAGCGCCCAGGCCAATGGTAAGCTTAATCGCCCAGAGTTGGAGGTAGTCAGCAGAGCCTGGTTTCTCGATGAAGTTATTTACGCTCAGTAGCTATAGAATGCAATGTTTGAACCAGACTTACATGTGATAACAGGGATTACTACATGGAGTTCCAACTTAATCGGCGATCTGAATGGGAAAATGAGAATATCTATTGGAGTGGTCCGATCCTATAAACATTTATCCGCCTTAGCTGTCTTGGCAGACCCTCGCTAGGATACCGAAGTCCCTATCTAGAATACTAAAGTCCCTCTCTAGGATACCGAAGTCTCTCTCAAAATGGCATTCTCTATCTGTAGCATGTAGCCATGACATGGAAGTTCTTGAGGAGAACCACCACACCCGAGATTTCGAAGAGAGGTTATAACATCTTGATATTGGTACGATGTAAAGCACACAACAGATGTAACTTCGTGACTGTATAATTGTACACCGTAGTTCAGATCACACTTCGTACATACAGACTACTATTGTGATTGACAGACATCTGGTAATTGGTACAGTTCATAGGAAATTCCGTGTAAGTGACTTGTGATCGTCTAAAGGATTATCTTGGCAGTGGCTCCTGTTCCTGCGGTAGTAGAAGCCTTATCCCAGAACAGCAGTATGGCTAAGATTACGACCCCGAGACCTGCCTAATTGAGACTCACTTACCTTTCTTCACAGGATATCTTGAACCGCTTCGATATAAAACTCTACGATACTGACACAAACAGTATAAAATACCACCCTCATTTATAGCTTTCTTACAGCTACTGTCCTTCTTTTGCTACAAAGTCACCCTTTACTATTTCTTTCTTTTTTCCTCTCCACTATGGTCTTACTAAACCATGTGGTAGCGGGTCTTGCTATCGCTGCTCCTCTCGTCCAGGCTAGTCCTTTAGCTCTCTACGATGAGGTACTCGGCGATAACAAGACTCATCCCTCTGATGACTACTCACCCGGTGTTTTTGCTCGAACCGACAAAAATGTCGAACTACGAATTATGCCGCTTGGTGCTTCCATCATGGAAGGTCTCAAGTCCAGCACTCACGCAGGGTACGTTGTCATCTTTTCCCGTTGACTCGCCATCGTACTGACAATCTTCAGACTCCGTCGACCTCTCAGGGAAGCCCTTCGTAGCGATGGTTGGAAAGTCAACATGGTAGGAAGCAGGAACCACGGCGATGGTTTCAAAGATAACGTCCGTGCCCTCAACCCTCCTTCACCAATGCCTCTAACAGACTAAACAGGACCACGAAGCCGTATCAGGCGCCAAACTCAAAAACGTCCTCGCCAACTTCAAACTCGGCAAAAACTTCAAACCAAACATCGTCCTAATCTAACGTCGGGACCAATAACGCAAACGACAACGACGGCGTAAGCGAAGCATACAATCTCATGAACGACATCCTCAACGAAATCTGGACATCACCCGACATGACCGATACATGCGTCATGCTCTCTACCCTCCTTCCCACTAATCATGGAACTGGCAAGGCGCATCGACTTACTATGAATGATGATTATCGGCGTCTTGTGCAGGATCGTGGTGTGGGGGATGGGAAGTGTATCTTTCTGGCGGATATGGAACCCAATGGGCCGGGGAAGAACTTTCTTGGGCTTGATCAGGATGTTTGGGCCGAGGATGAGAAGGGTGGAACTGTTATTCATCCTAATGTAAGCGGCTTTTACCAGATGTGGAGATTGAGTGCTAACTGGTACAGGATGAGGGCTATAGACGCATGGCTTATGTCTTTTATGCTGCCATCAACAGAGCTATTGTAGCTGATCGGATCAAGCCTGCTGCTGATATGACCGCTTCTGAGAATAAGTTCTGCGACAAAGAACCAGGTAATGGCGGTTTCGCCGGTAAGTCGTGCTTCCTTCACCTTGTACACTTTGCTGACCTTTATAGCCAACACACAAACCGGCTCTGGTCATGGTGATGGTATCTACTATCATAACTCCCAAGGCCCGGCCGTCAAGGCAGAGATCGAAAGTCCATGGGATCGCAAACAGTGGAGATTTGCACGACTGTTCAACCCATTGTATGACGATCTTCTCGGTTGGTACGAGTATGCGACGAATGATCACCGATTTGGTGTATGGTAGGCTGAAACCGTCCAAGGCGGAGCAGTTCTAAGGTTGACATTCATGTAGGAAGAACTCGGCCAACGGCCAAGGAACCTTCACCCGCATCGGCGATCTCATCGGTAACATCTACTGCATCCCCCGAGGCCTCCACTTCGCCGACGTCAACGCCGATGGTCTCGATGATATCATCTGCATTTCACCCAGCGGCGACCTGCACATGTCCCTTAACCAAGGCAACGGAAACGGCGATAAGCCTCCCTCATTCAAATACATCGGCCTGATCAAGTCCGGCGAAGACCATCAAGATCGTGTCCGCCTAGCCGATATCGACGGCGACGGTCGAGTTGACTATGGTATCGTCGCAGATAATGGACATGTTACCTTCTGGCGAAATGGAGGTAATGGTGAGAAACCTGAGTTTTGGCAGAAGCTTGGTGTGAGGGCTACTATGGCGCCTACGCAGAGTGGACTTGATAATCTGAAGGGACTCAGGTTTGAGGATCTCAATGGTGATGTGAGTGCTACTGGAGATTGTTAAGTATTAGCTAACCTTGTGGCGACAGGGCCGAGACGACTGGATGTACATGAAGGGCGACGGTTCAACAACAACCTACACGAACACCCGCAGCTGCGTCAAAGGAAAAGAAGGCGACGGTCTCAACGTCGCATGGCGCCAAGCCTTCTTCACCGGCAAATCCTCCGGTCCAACTCACGGGGGTATCGGATATTTACAACCCAGCAAGCAAGACTGGCAAGACAGGATTCATTTTGCCCGCATCTACGGCACGAGACCTGCCTTTGGAAATCTCGGTGTTAAGGATTACGTTTACATCGAGAGTACGAAGGGTACGGAGAAAGCTTTCAAGTTCAAGATCAATGTTTGGAAGAACCTTGGGTCTGGAGGTACGAAGCTTGAGGCTGATGGGAATAAGTATTGTAATATGCATGGGTGGGATAATGGGCGGTCGGATTATGTTTGGGTTTGGTCTGATGGTCGAATGGATCGTGAGTACCTCCCATCACCTTTCGCACAACCTCTAACGTTTTCTAGTCTTTCCTCACGCTGGAAACAAGTATGTCTCCGCTGGTAAGCCCTACTGGAATGGCTTCGTTTCTGAATTCTGGAAACCACCTGGCGGCGCCAACGTCGATCGCCGAAACTTACATCTTGCGGATTGGGACGGTGATGGATCTTGTGATATCATCTGGGTTGATCCTCAACGAAACAACAGGATTCGGGTTTTTATCAACAAGTATAAGTGTGATAAGAGGTGGACGTTTGAGGAGACTGCTGCTCCTGACTTGCAGTGTAATGAGAAGGACGGCATCGGTATTCATGATGGTATGTACATGTACTCGGTATTTGGTCATATTTGCTAACCTTTGATCTAGTGGTTGTTCGCTTTGCTCAGATCACCACCAGTGGCAAGGCTGATTACCTTTGTATCAGCCCCAATGGTCTGGTCCGAGGTCGTATGCATGGTCCTGACAATGGTTTCAGTGATATGTGGCAGGTCAAGTTTGCCGATGGAGCTGATCGCGCCAACCTGAGATTCGCTGATGTCAACGGTGACGGAAAGGATGATCTCATCTGGGTAGACAAATTCACCGGTAGCGCATCAGTATGGTAAGCTTATCCTCCTTCTCCATCTGCTCATGGCTAACAATAGCTAGGTACAACGAAGGTCTTGAGAGCAACCCCGCCGGCAACAGTGGCTCTCACTACCGATGGCGCAAATCCAAAGGTAACGCCTACTCAGGCAGCTACGCAGGAACATGCCAATACTTCACCGATCTCTCAGGCAACGGCCGTGCAGACTTGCACTCTATCATGGGAACATGGACGAACAAGGCAGAAACATGGTATAATCCTGACTGCGGCTGGTTTGACAACCGAGGAGATGATGACGGTGGTGTTCGCGATCCTAAACTTCCAATGCAGCCTGGAAATCCTCTTCCCATGACCAACCCGCCGTGCACTGCCATCAGGACATTCACACACAATGTTCCCTACGATAACGATGTTACAACCATTGATCTGTGGATCGCAGGTAAACAAATCTGCAGTGAGCGAGGGTGGGACTTTTGGGCGAGTGATGAAGAATTCTACGAGTTTGATTGTTCGGATGATCGATACCCTGGTATAACCTGGAGAGTCGGATCCAACGCTATCGGAAGGGCACTCACGCTTTACAGTAAGTTTCGCCTACCACACTGAAGACTTGACACTAATGCTACTCTAGCGGTTGCTGAGAGCGGACAAGTTATTCAGCGCTTTGACGTTGCGTTGAAAGATTATAAGGTTACGGATTGGTGTTCGCTTGAGACGGACAATGGATGTAAAGCGAAGGATTCTTCGAATGAGAGTTGTGGGTTTGTGGAGGGTAATTGTGATAATGGGGAGACTTGTAGTCTTTGTGATGGTTTGGCTGTTTGTCGAAAGGCTCCTTAGACTGGATGGTTCTCGGTCTTCCTTCAGGTGGGGGGCTTGCTTGGTAGTCCGAGCATGCGGTGGGGGACATATCTTCGCTCCTTTATCATCAACAATTCTTCGTACATATCTTGAACCCGATTCCTTTATTCTTATTCTTAACTAAATATTATTTCCTTTCTTCCAACAAGAAGCAGACCTATAATACTCTGCACTCTCTACTATCATGTACGATTGGTCTCACTTCATATTGAGCTGATGATACCGGACCTGGAAATTATATGCCGAATGCAAATGACGCAAATAGCGTCAGGGGCACATCTCATCGCCTCACACAACCTGAGAGCCAACTAACAACTCGCACCCGATATCTGGCGGTCTTCGATCGAAAGCGATCTTTAGATATTCTGTATTATACTGCTAGGTCAGTGCTATCACCCCAGGCAGCAAGCAAATATCCTTTGTAGCAGGGTGTAACGAGATAATTACCAGTTTGGACAAGTGCATCTAGAATCATGCTCCTGCCGATTCCTCACCAGTGTGGCACACCTTCTCCCTGACCTTCCAGACGGCAAGGGTCCCGTATTCCTGGCCTAGTCGGCCTCGAGATGCCGACTAATTAACGCCATCATCTTAAGTCATCAACCATAACGGAAGTTGCCTTCTCGAATGACTCGGTAATAGCATTTGGCAGTCCCGTGCAAGGTTGCTTTGACGCCTCTTAACTAGCTTATGATGGTACAGACCAATAGATTGAGCAAGCTGTATTAGGCTTGCTTGGTTGGTCCCTCCTCAACACCACTTTGTGCAAAAGGAGGCCTGTGAGAGGGACAAGCCGGTAGCCGCGGCGGGGATGGAAAGGGTATGCATAGCTTAAATCCAGTGGCTTGGTTAAATGATCGGCAGGCCTGGACACCAGGACACCAAATGGGCGGTAGATGGTTCAAGTGCGGTACCAATCCAGAAAAGGTATTTTGAGGGCAAGGATGAGACCCAACAGAATAAAGGCCTTGGTAATTGCTGAGTGCGGGTGCTTTTGTTCAATCTTGTCTTGTCAAACGATTTAGTGGGAGACATTGTTCTGTCTGTGGATGAAGGCAACACAACTTGGTCATAGTACAAGGCGTTTGGTTCGATATTTTTACACAAGAGTTTCCACTGAAAAGCCACAAGGTTTGTAAAACTATTGAACAGTCCTTTTTAATAAGTTTAAATAATAGAATAGAATAAAAGAAATATTAATAGAAAATATAAAGTCTAGTCTAGAAGAGATCTAATAGTAGCCTCATACTCCTCAAGCCATACTGCAATCTTATCTTGATAGTACATCCTGCTGTCAAACTCCACTGTCACATGCACATATCCTTGCACAGTATATACAGACACGTCAAATAGCGCAAAACGGTCAATCGCAGGTGCACTGGCTACCGGTAAACCCTTGAATAAGGTATCCTCTCGCTCCAGCTGCTGAAATTGACCGTAGTAATTGAAAATGATTTCGACCGGAAACTGAGAGATAAAAGCGTCGGCAGCCTCAGGACTGGAGAAGCTCGAAGTAAAGTAGTCCCAGCCGTTGCGCTTGAAACTACGGATAGAAACGGAAGTACTTTGTAGCATGCCGTCGAGGTCCGTAGTGCTTTCTTCGACTTGGACAGGGTACATTGTCGTGAACCAGCCCACGGTTCTGGAAAGGTCCAGCGACGAATCCCAGGTCTGTCGGCCGTGGCTTTCGTTGAAGACGACTGGTAATGCCCTGTCGGTGAACGTGGATTTGAAGGATTGAAGCATCGATGCGATCAGGATCTCCAGAAGTCGGTTCCCTTGGCTATCATTTTGCTTGTTAAGCAGCACTTCAGCGGCCTTTCCTTGAATCGTGAAAGTCTTTGTCCTCGTCCGTGTCATACACAAGCGAGTCTCAGGGCTCAGACCCCAGTATGGCATGGGTGCAGGGAAGAGTGTCTTAAATTTGCTGTCAAGGTTCGTGGATGCGTATATTGACTGTAGAGTGGACCATTCTGGGAAGCTGGGGCTGCGTGAAGGTGTAACAAGTTTGCCGTTGAAAAGGTCCTCTAGTTCTCCTAGGATGATACGCCAGCTCATCATGTCGACGGCAAGATGGTGTATCGAGATGAACAAAGTTTGGGTGGAGTCATTCTCAAAAAGGACCACTGCCACCAAAGGCCCTTTTTCGATGTTGACACTTGCTCTGCTCTCCTGAATGACTCTATCCTTCACTTCTGCGTCTTTATCAGTGTGCCGTGACATACAGAACCCATCATCATTCAAGTCGGGAGAGATGTATTGCTTGACACCATCATTTGTCTCTTTGTATCGAGCACGGAAAGTTGAGTGCCTCTGCAGCACATCTCGGAAGGCCTTGTCAATCGTCTCATAAGGGATGTAACGTCTCAGCTCAAGATGAAAACATTGGTCAAAAACGACTTCTGGGTTGTGGACCAATTTGAAATAGAGCTGCTGGATCGGGCTTAAAGGGAAAACTTGTCCAGGAGCTTCGGTAAAGCCGCCGAGTTCAAGCTGTGGCATTTGGATCAATTCACTGGCCTCCAGAATACGTGAAATTGTCTTTCTCGTCAGGATGCGACTAGTCGATATGTCGAAGCCCTCAGCCAATGCAGCAGCTGATAGTTGCATGGCAGTAATAGAATCACCACCCAAGCTGTTAAATGTATCATCGACACCAATGCTTGTGGCATCCACATTGAGGATCCTTGCCCAAAGTTGCTGCATGGCCAACTCTTGACTTGTCGACGGCATGCGTTTCTCTCCTTTAATCATGTTGCGCTGCCGGATCATGTCTGACATTGAGAAGGAGGACCCAATATACTTGAGCTTCTTACGATCTGTCTTGGCTGAGCTGGTGAGCGGTAGATAAATCAGCTCGAAAAACACTGTTGGGATCATGTAACCAGGAAGAACCTTTGCCAAGGACTCTTCTGTTTCTCTAGGAATAGGGATTATTCTTGGCTCAGCATCTCGTTCCATATCTTGCTTCTTGTCCTTTTCCTCGAAGACCAGGAAAGCAGCCAACCCCTCTCTCCCGCCAGATCCAGATGGTTTGATGATCTCGACGGCGACTTGCTTGACATCAGCCACGGCAGTAAGTAGGTGATGTTCAACTTCGCCTAGCTCTAACCTCTGGCCACGTAACTTAGCTTGGTTGTCCTTTCGTCCCTTAAAGACCAACCTGCCGTATTGATTGGCGTAGACGAGATCGCCGGTCTTGTAAAGCTTTGAATGACGTCCTGGGTTGTTGGCGCTACCACCTTGAAGCCACTGTGGACTAGATATGAAGACTTGATCAGTGCGAAGCTTGTCTCCAAGATATCCTCTTGCCAACGTTTGGCCTTCAATAAGGAGCTCTCCAACAGTCCCCGGCGGGAGCAAGCGGCTAGCGTCGTGTGGGTCAACCACCCAGCAACAGCAACCGACTGAGGTTCCTATATCAATCGTGTTGTTTGGGAGGTCTATGCCTAGGCGGTTGATGGTGGCTATAATGCCGCATTCCGTTGGGCCATATGCGTGGCAAAGATTCTCAATGCAAGCCCACTTGGCAACGTCTTCCTTCGTCATCGACTCTCCGCCAAGGGCAAGTGTCTTAAGGTTCGGCACGCCTGAAGGCACCAAGAGCTTGGCAACGGTTGGTGTGAGCAACATCATGCCAGGATCGGATGCCTTGATGGTGTGTTGAAGATTGTTTCGTATATCTCTCTCAGACGGTATGACAATTGTGCTTATAAAGCAGAAAGAAGTGAGGATTTCCACCATGCTAGCATCAAACGTGTATGATGAGAATTGAAGCACTCGAAGCCCTGGTGAGTAGAAAAGCCTCTCTCCGTGAGCCATGCAGGATGTGCTGATTGCACCGTTGTCTAGCACAACGCCTTTTGGTAACCCTGTGCTACCGGACGTGAAGATGACATAGATTGGTGTCTGCAAATTGGGCTTTGGTAGCTGGACTGGTGGTACGTTGCGGCAAGCTTCAACTGTTTGATGACTTATAGCCAAAACTGAAAGGCCCTGCCCATATGAGTTGGAGGCATATTTGACTGAGGTTAAAACAACCTTTGCTCCGAGCTGGTCGAGAATCTGGGTCGTGCGCTCGGGGGCTTGAGTAGGGTCAAGAGCAACGAAAGCAGCACCGGCCTTAATGACAGCCAGCATGGACACGGGCGCCCAAAGACTCTTTTCAAAGAATAACGGTACCTTGGTCTCGGGCACGACGCCGATTTGGATAAGCTCCATGGCCAGGATTGTTGTGATTTCGTCCAGCTGGCCGTAATTCAGTCTACCATCCCAAGCATCTATGGCCAGGACATCGGGCTGCCTTTTAACATTCTTCTGGAATATCTCTTGGATACAATGTTCCTGTGGTGGCGGAAGCCTCGAGTTCCACCTCCATACTTCCTCGAGCTGGCGTGGTGGTAAATGGTCTATGGCGGACAGGGGCTGCGAAGGATCACTTGTGGCAAGTTGAGCGAGGACGAACGCAAATCGATCGAGTATGCCCTGTATGTTCCAGTCTTGGATAGCTCTGGTGTCAAACTTGGCAGCCAAGTCCAATCCATCCTCGGTTATTTCGCACAGCACCGTCAGCGCATACGTCGTAAATGCATCGTCCGATCCTGAAATGGCACGCCATGTACCAAATGGAGAGACGGTAGTGCCACTCTCACCTCGTGGCTGGACTACAACAAGGGTATTGAATTGACAAGCTCGCTGTGCGTCCTCACTGAGACGTGAGATGTTTTGCAGACCCATCTGCTCATGCGGAATAGAGGCCGCAGCTTGAAGCTGCACTTTTTCGAGGTAGGTCGAAACACTTTCCACTGAAGATATCTTGATGCGGAATGGCACTGTCGCAATTGTCGGACCAATCATGGTGTCAATCGCTGCTACAGGAGCGTTTCTCCCGGAGACGACGGATCCAAACACGATGTCCTGGGAGTGGGTGTAGTCGCCCACAGTCAAAGCCCAGGCTGCGTTGACCATGGACGCCTTTGTTATGCCTCCTGGAAGTACTGATGGTAAATCGCAACGCGAGGTAATTGTGCCTCTTGAGCTTGTGCCTTGCATAGCTGATGGCATAGAAGGGAAGGGCTGTTCCTCGAAGCCTAAAAGAGTTTCATGCCAAAACGCCGCGGACGCATCCGAATCTGACTCTTGGAGGTACTTGATGAACATGTTATAGCCCAGCTGCGGCTTTGCGACTCGCTTTTGTTGTAGCTGGTGCACAATATCGTTGACAAGCTGCATGGACATTCCATCATACAATGCATGATGTATGGTCCAAACGAACCATGTTAAATCTGTCCCTGGTTTATGGACGATGGCAAACCTTGTCAGTGGTTCCCCAAGCCCCATGGACCGCTTCTTGTCCTCTTCCAAATAGGTTTCCAGGTCCTCTGCCGTGAACCACTCAGCACTGTTATTCAGTACCACTTGGAACAGCCCCGATGTAAGCTGAACGATTCTAGTCCGAAGAATAGGACTTAGGTAGACAGTGTGGTCCCAAACACCTCGCAGTTGGTCAAGATCGACACCTTTTTCCAGCTCCATGACTTGTTGTAAGACATAGTCACCGTGTCTCTTATAAGTGAGAGCTAGTAAGCCTTGCTGAAGGGGAGAACATGGGTATATATCCTGGATGTCCTCGGGTTGAAACCCGCAAGCAGTGGAAGCTTGCCATTTGTAGTCTGGGATCTTGACTTGGTCATCTAAAAGACTGAATGGTGAGACGTCTGCCATTGTTTTCTCTGAGGTGACTGATAGTCTTTTGGCTTGGTCGTATAGGGCTGGATGTTGAAACACATCGGAAACAGAAATAATGAATCCTCTGCGGCGAGCCTCCGCTACAAGTCTCATTGAAATGATAGAATCTCCGCCGAGTTTGAAGAAGTGATCATGGATGCCAATAGAAGCGACATTGAGGTTCAAGACAGTTGCCCAGAGTTCCTGCAGGGCGATTTCAGTGTAGTGGGTGGGTCGCTGCTTAGCAACGCCTGAGGTACCGGTCAAGTCATGGACTTGCGCAGCTGTGAATGTAGACCCGATCCTCTTCAGCTCTTCACGATTTGTCTTTCCTGAAACGTTCAGAGGGAGTGAATCGACTGCAATAAATATTTTTGGGCACATATACCCTGGCAGAGCCTCAGAGAGCCGCGTTTCCGTTTGACCTGGAACGTCAATCAATCGTGAACTGGCGTGGACGCTTTCTGCTTCCTGTGGTGTTCGAAGGACAACAAAAGCTGCCAGTTGTTTGTTGTTGGCGGTACCAGAAGGCGTGATGAGATCAACAGCAACCTCAACAGCGTCGGAAAAGCATTGCAGAACCTGATGTTCGATCTCGCCTAGCTCTACTCGCTGACCACGGATCTTGATTTGCTGGTCTTTGCGTCCAAGGAAGTGCAACTCGCCATCTTCATTGTAGCACACAAGATCTCCCGTCTTGTACAGACGGCCCCGGCGCCCTGGGTAGTTCGGACCACCTCCTTGAACAAGCCAAGAAGGATCGTCGATGTACGCTTTCCCTGTTGCTTGAGAGTTCGAGAGATAACAGTTTCCGTCATTGATGGGACCTTCAATAAGGAGCTCTCCGGGGATTCCGACCGGGGTCAATATCTGGTGATTTTCCGGGTTGACTATCCACGTCACGGCACCAACTCCTTTTCCGATGACGATATCCCCGTCATTCTGATGATTATCTAGATTAAAAATCGTGCTTGTCGGAGTGCATTCTGCTGGGCCATATGTGTTAACCACACGGACGGATTCTAACCATTTCGAAACATCGTTTGGCATCAATTTCTCTCCACCCAAGATCAAGGTTTTAACCTTAGGAACCTCGATCGGGTCAATCAGGCGGCTGACAGCGGGTGTAAGATCAATAAAGTTGGCGTTGAAGAAATTGATAGAATAAGTGAGTCTGTTTTTTCGGTCATCTTCCGACGGAATGCAAAGGCATGCTCCTACCGTTAGGGTGAAGAGTATGTTGGAGATGGAAACATCAAAGGCATATGAAGCAAAGTCGAACACTCGAGATGAAGCACAATAACCCATACGCTGGGCCTGGTGGCGAATCGCCGATGCGAAGGATTTGTGACTAACCAGTACGCCCTTGGGCTTGCCAGTTGTACCAGATGTAAAAACGGCGTACAGGGTAGATGAAAGGTCAACGACAGGAAGTCCTTCAAGAGGCACCGATCCAGATGAAGACGAGTTTGGTCCGACGAGGATGACCTTATCGGCCATGGACTGCGCCCTTAAGGAGGTCCTCTCCGATGCAATAAGTATGGGCGACCCAATCTTGTCTAATATGTATTGGAGCCGCTGCGCTGGTAGGGTCGTATCGATAAGAACAAATGCGGCGCCTATTTTCATGACTGCAAGCAACGCTACGATGGCATGGCGAGACTTGTCAGAATAAATGGGAACAAACGATCCCTTTTGCGCGCCAAGGTGGAGGAGCTTCATGCTCAGAGCATTTGCCTCTGAGTCTAACTCGCTATAGGTAAACTTTCCATCCCAAGAATCGATAGCTGGGCGCTCCGGCTGTTCTCTGGCCCTGTCCTCGATCAACTCGAGTACAGACGTCTTAGCAGCTTCGGGTAGCGTTCTGTTCCAGGCCCATATGCACTGTCTGTCTTGCTCCGAAAGGGCGTCAATCTGAGATATGTTGGCAGACACGTTGGTAATGATTGCAGACAAGGCCTTTGAAAGCGAAGATGCAACTCGTGGAGCGTGTGGACCCAGGAAGTTAGATGGGCTGATGATAATAACCTCAAAGGCTTCGTCACCATCGATAGCTTGGATCCAAACATCATACTAAAATTGTTGAGTCAGCTTGAGTATCAGCAACGGGAAGAGTCAATCATAGTCTTACCTCGGTGGGATCTTCGCTGTTGTGGGCCTCGAGCTTGAGAGTCTCGGTCTCGGGGCCTGTTCCTTTGACAACCTTCTGCAGCGTTACGACGCTGTTGAAGAGAGATGAAGAACCAAGACCAAGGAGATTGTGAATCTCGGCAAGCGACACGGCTTGATGTAATAGACCTTGTAAATAGTCCTTCTGTAATGCTTCTAGAAGCACCTGGACGGTAGTATCCTGCACCTGTGGAACCCTACATGGCAATATGCCGATGAAAGGGCCGAATATGTCGTTCACACGGTCAATCGGCACGTCTCTACCGGACGACAGGATGCCAAAGGATGGACAGGAAGAACCTGTGTATTGACTCAGCACAACCGCCCATGCTAGCTGTAGTACCGTGGCAGGTGTGACTTCGTTTTCTGCACAGAAGCGACGCAGTTGAGGGGTATCAATGTCTGGAACCTCTATCACGATCTCGTCAGTGCCTACGTAGCTCTCTGCTAAGCGCGGGAAGCAGCAAGGTTCAACCTTGTGAAGGTACGATCGCCAATGTGCCAAGCCTTGCTTATGTGACGTTCCGCCAATGTAAGAGATGAAGTCTTTGTAGGAAGGACACCAGAGGTCGAGGTGGCCATCAAAGGCGGCTCGAAGGTCCTTCATGAGGATGTCTCTTGAGTGTGCGTCTGTTATGGCATGGTTCATTTCGAAGACGAGACGGGCTGCTGTCGGGCCTTGGCGAACGATCAAGAGTCGGTGCTGTCGCTTGGCCATAGACACAGACTTTTGCTGAAATTTGAGATGCCGAAGTTGCTGGCTTTCCGCTTCCTGAACCTCGACATGGGGGGCTAAATCTTTAAGGACAATGTGAATGTGTGAGTGGATACCAGAGCACCCTGCAACAATGAAAGCCCTCAAAAGCGCGTGTTTCTTAACCACGGCATGCCATGCGTCGCGAATACGATCGAGCTTCAGTGGAACTCCATCAGTCGTACAGAGTTCCACATCAAAGACTGTTTGATAGCTCTTTGGGTCTTTGATTTGACTCACAAGGATACCCTTCTGAATTGGGGCACATGGAAAAACTTCCTCAACCTGTTGGTGAGTTATATCCAGGTTGGGCAGTGTCGTGTGCATGAACCGGTCCAGATCTGAGTAGGACTCAAACACTCCTGGGAAGTCTGCCAGCGTCCATTCCGCTTCTCTTGTCGCGAATTCCGATGCAATGATTGTGAGAGTTTCTTGGTATTGGCGCATCCATGACTTGATACCATCTTGATGTAACAAAGCCTCGTCAAATACCAATACCACACTGAGTTGACCGTTGCTGACCTGAACAAGGACATCGAACAGAGACCACCTCTGGTATCTTGCCAAGGAAGCAGGGTTACTGCCTACTGGTAAGGCGATGTTCTCAAATAAAGCGTCCTTCCGTTCCATCTGCTGATACAGACCAGCATAGTTGAATGTGACTTCAGTAGGGAGCTGAGAAGCGAAGTCTCCTGCCTTTTCTAAAGTTAGAAGAGACGAGGTAAAGTAGTCCCGACCATTGTTTGAAACGCTGCGCATTACATCTTTTGTTTGGCGAACAAAGTCCGAAATGCCGACATTGTCGTTGTCAAGACAAATCTGGATTGGATAGAGCGTCGTAAACCAACCAACCGTTTGCGAAATGTCAATCGAATCGTCCCAGACTTGGCGGCCATGGCTTTCGTTGTATACAGCGGGCACTGTTCTATTTGGGAAGGCCTTATTAAACGAGTATAGAAGCGCCGATATCATCAGATCAACGGGTTGGGTTTGGAAAGCATCATTAGCTGGACCGAGAATGGCAGACGTGGCTGATTCGCTCAAAGAGAAGTCCATACTTGTGGGCAATCCTGATGTGGAAAATCCAGAGTCCAAACCCCAGTATGAGAGCATTGGAGGTGAAGGTGTGAAAGGTAGCTCATGGTCTGAGCCGAGATGCTCAAGTGCATACGCGGTCTGCAGGGTAGACCAGGCCGGGAATCCGAGACTGGCTTGTAACGGAGACGTTCCCTTAGTCAACATTTCTTCTAATTGTTGCACTAAAACCCTAAAAGAGACTAGATCGACCACTAAATGGTGAATTGAGATGAAGAGTCGCTGGGAGGTCTCGCCTCCTTCATCTATGAGTATCGAGGATAGAAGGGGGCCGTTCTCAATGTCTAGCCTTTCCCGAGCGCTGGCGATAAGGAAGGGTACCTGAGTCTCTTCCGGGTCTCTCTCGTGCTGGACATAAAATGACGAGTCAAGTTCATTCGGAAGCCTTTGTTGCCATCCTTCAGATGCTGTTTCCCCGAATCGAGCATTCAAGACCGGATGAGTGACTGTCAATACTTCCAACGCTTCGCAAAGATTACTAAGTGATACGCGCCTCTTCAGTTTCAAAAGCAATGCCTGGTCAAACGATATCCTCGGATCACTCTGTGTAGAAAAGTAAAGGTTCTGAATGGGACTGAGAGGGAAGCTTTGCCCGGCGACAATCTCGAGCGATGTGGGAAAAAGGGAAGAAGATTTGCGGGTGTTTTCTTGTGAGGCCAAGATCCGGGAGATTGTCTTTTCACGGAGGATTTGAGCGACTGTAATCGAAAGTCCTTGTGCCCTGACACCCGAAGAGACTCGCATAGCAGTGATGGAATCTCCACCCAGCTGGAAGAAGCTATCGTCGAGACCAATGCTGGAAGGCTCCATATTGAGGGCATCGGCCCAGACATCGCGAAGAATCCGCTCGGATTCCGTTGTGGGTGCCCGACTCACGTTTGAGGCAACCATGGCAGAAGATGCACTATTCGAGGCCATGCCTCGCAACGCCTTTCGGTCCGTCTTGCCCGAACTCTCGAGGGGCATATAATCCATCTCCCAGCAAATGGTCGGGATCATGTAGGCGGGCAGCTTTCTGGCCATCTCTTCCTCAACGTCGACGGGAAGAGGGAATACACGTACTACTGCCGGTTCCGATTCCTCTTCAGGATTTTTGTTGTTCTGTTTGAACCTCAAAAATGCAGCGAGCCGAGGCGCTGCGTCCTCTCCAGAAAGCTGGACAACTTCAGCGACGACTTCAGACGCTAGAGGCAGGCATGATTTGAGACTGTGCTCAACCTTGTCGAGGTCGACCCTTTGTCCTCGTATCTTGATTTGTTTATCCTTTCGTCCCACGTATGTGAGGCTGCCGTCTTGATGTAGAATTCCGAGGTCTCCTGTCTTGTACAAACGGCCTGACCGACCAGGTATTCCTGCAGCACCCTGCAAAAGCCACACCGGATTTTCGATAAACGCAGCTTCTGTCTGTGCTTGATTGTTGATGTATCCGTTGGCCAGGATTGGGCCTTCTATTAGAAGCTCGCCGGTTGCCCCAAGCGGAAGTAGCGCTTGGTCATTCTTCTCGTCAACCACCCAGAACTGACATCCACTCGGAAACCCAATTCGCCTCGAGCTGTCCATTGAATAGCTCACTTGGCCAATAGCTGACCAAATGGCTGTCTCGGTTGGACCGTAGACGCTGGAGACCATAGGCAGGTCGGCCCACTTGTCAAGGTCTTCTCTTCTCAGTATCTCACCGCCAAGCATGATGGTTCGAAGCTGTGGGCAGTCAGAGGGCTCAATTAGTCTTGCAACCGAGGGTGTGAGGATGGCCATTTCTATGGAGGCCTCTTTCATTAAGCCTTTGAGATCGCCAAGTAGGGAAGTGGCCTCTGGCATGACGATTGTGCCACCGTGTACCAGGGTTGTCAGAATGTCGAACATGGACGTGTCGAGAGTGAACTCGGCAAATTGAAGGACACGAGTGCCGCTTTTAATCCCGACCTTGAGACCCTGGTAGTAGCTGCTGCTGCTCACAGCTTTATGGTTCAAAACAACGCCTTTCCGAGCATCTGTGCTGCCAGACGTGAAGTATGTATAGATGGGCGACTCCGGGTTCGGTGGTGGTAGTAGACTCGTGGATGCCTTGGTCTCGAGACAAGTATTTAGGTACGCTTCCTGGGGCCCACAGGCAATGGTGACATGATTGCCCGCGAAGTCAATATCCCTGTACTTGTCTGAAGTTAGTATAATTGAAGCTTTGGTCTCCTGCAGAATGGCCTCTTCGTGATATTTTGCTCGCTCTGGGTCGAGGGTGATAAAAGCCCCCCCCGCTTTGAGGACTCCGAGTATCGCAACAACTACCCAAGCCGACTTTTCGAACAGGATGGGCACCGTAATCCCAGGTCCGATGCCCACCGTTAGCAGATGCAACGCTAGCAGGGTGGAAAGTTTTTCCAGCTCTCCGTAAGTCATGTCATAGTCCCATCCGCTTACTGCCATCACTTGAGGTTGTTCTTGTGCTTTTTCCTGAAACATTTGGTGAATGCAGAGATCAACGCTCTGTGGTACATCTCTATTGAGCAACCAAATCGCTCTTCTCTCCTTGTCGCCCAAAAGGTTGAGGTCACCAATACGGGTGTGGGGCGACGAGACGATTGCCGAAAATGCTGACGAAAAGTAACTGGCAACGGAAGCGGCGTGATCAACAATAATTTTCTTCGGAGCCTCTATCATGACTGAGATAGAGGCGCCATCATCAACGACATGGACACCAAGGGTATACTGCGCAGTGGTTAGCTAACTTCCTTTTACTCGACGTGATATCGAACCTCTGATGGATCCTCTCCGCCAATGACAGAAATCATCTGGCGACGATTGTTGCTGTCTTCCTTGTTATGGATCCTGCGGAAAGAGATGGCACTATTGAACAGAGCAGTCTGCCCTAAGCCGAGCGCGTTATGAATAGACGCAAGCGACACTGCTTGAAACGATGTTCCCGCAATGTAATCTTTTTGGGCCGTCCTTAAAGTTTCCACAACAGGTGTTTCGCTGTCCAAAGCAACCCGTACTGGTATCATACCGATCAATGGCCCAAAGATTGTATTTACTTCTGGAATAGGGAAGTCTCGTCCAGAAGACACAACGCCAAAACAGGGACACATCGACCCGGTAACCTGGCTGAGGACGAGAGCCCATGCCGTCTGACACACTACGGCCGGCGTAACTTCAAACTCCCAACAAAGTGCACGAATTGCGCTGGAATCAATGTCAGGGACTTGGATGATTGTCTTCTCCTGTTCTGTGTCTAGGGCAGGACCCTCCGCAAAATGACATGGCTCAACATTTTTCAGATACCCTGTCCAGTACGACAATGAATCTTCGGACGATTGCTGGTCGATATGAGATATAAAGCGGCTATAAGAGGCTTGTCTATTGTTAAGACTCTCGCCTAGATAGGCTTTGGTGAAGTCGTCGAGCAGAAGATCCCTGGAGAAGGCGTCTATGATTGCGTGGTTCATCTTGAGGACAAGTGTGACATCTGTATCACTCTGAGGCATGATAGTCATATGATGCTCCAGCAGTCCGCTGGCTCCTTCATTTTTAGTTTTAGAAGGGCCTTCCTGAATCTGGATGGTGACGGTTGGTTCTGGATCCTTCAGCACTACGTGCATAGTTCGGCTGGCTCCAGGGAAATCGTGGACGAAGACCGCTCGCAAAAGGGCATGCTGTCGTACTACAGCACGCCAAGAGCTCTGAATCTTGTTCAAATCGGCAGGAGCACCTGTTGCGGCCGTTGAGAATCGAAAGATGTTTGTGGTTCGGTACATGTCTGGATTTCTAGCCTGAGTCATGAGTATACCCTCTTGCATCGGAGAACACGGGAATATTTCCTCGACGCTTTCCAGGGCTATCCCTCCACCATCCGACAGAACGTGGTCTCTAAAGTCATTAATGTCTTTGTATGTTTTAAAGACGGATGGAAAGTCTGTCAGTGTCCACTCAACCTGGCGCGCGGGAAGCTGGAGCGCCAGATCTTTCAGCACATTCTCATATCGGCTCAGCCAATGGAAGATTTGATGTTGATGCTGCAGGTTGGCATCGAAGGTAAAATCGCAATTCATGCGGCCATCGACTGTCTGCACAAAGACGTTGAACAACGCAAAGTCGCGGAAATCTTGGGCTGTCTGAGACTCGCAGCCAGGAGGCAGACTAAGCGTAGAAAAGGTTGTATCCTGTTCCTCGAAACTTTGCTTCCTTGCTTCAGAGGAGTAGTTGAACATGACCTCCACAGGGAACGAGGAATTAAAACGCCTCGATGACTCTGAGCTCACGAACTGAGAAGTAAAAAAGGTCCATCCATTCTTTGAAAGACTGCGTATCCAATCCTTGGTCATGCGGATGGAATCCCATATATCGAAGCTTTCTTGGCTGTTCCTTGTCATCTGAACCGGGTAGAGGGTTGTGAACCAACCAACTGTTCGACCCAAATCGAGCTGATCGTCCCATGGTTCACGGCCATGGCCTTCGTTCCATATTGAAGGAATTGGCCTTTCGGGAAACGTCACGTGAAACGCGTAGAAGAGAGCGGCCAGCAAAATCTCTAACGGATTGGTTTGGAAAGCATTATTGCAAGACCCAAGTAGAGCCTGGCTGGTTTCCTGACTGAGTTGGAATGACTTAGTGATTGGAGTTTTGCAGCCCCCAACGTCGCTGCCCCAGTACGAGAGCATCGGTGTGGTCGGTTGGATCTCATCCAATACTAGATTATTGGCTGCGTAACCCGCTTGCAAAGTAGACCATATGGGGAAGCTGATCTGTGCTAGCTCCGGAATGCACCCCTTGAGAATATTTTCGAGGTCAGAAATGAGAATCTTCCATGATACTATGTCGACCGCAAGGTGGTGTATGCTGATGAACAAGTCCGTGGTGCCACTGGCTTCGAACAATGCTGCGGCGAGAAGGGGTCCCTCCTCAATATTGAGGCAATCGCGTGTTTCAGCTATCATTCTTGAGTAATTCCCAGTCTCAAGCGGCCCAGAACGTTTGAGAATAAACGCGTTGTCCTGTCCGTCAGAGAGATATTGTTCCCATTGGAGAGATGATCCCCTTCGAAAACGCGCCTGGAGGGCGGGATGTAAGGTCACAAGTTTTTCTAGAGCGACACTTAACAGATGGTGTGGCAACTCAGTATGAACCCTCAAGAAAACTGTCTGGTCAAAGGCCATCCCAGGGTTGCGCTGATATGTGAGGTACAACTGTTGCATTGGACTCAATGGAAACCGGTCGCCAGGTAAGATCTTGATGTCTGGGATCACAGAACGAGATGGCTGCGAGTCAGATACGACACTAAGGACGTTTGAGATGGTTTTCTCCTGAAGAATGTGTCGTGTCGAAATGTTCAAGCCCGCGGCTCTGGCAGCGGAAGATACCTCCATAGCACGCATAGAGTCACCCCCGAGCCGAAAGAAGCTATCATCGATACCAATTTGGCCAGCATCTATGTGTAGGATACGAGCCCATATTACCTGCAGTAACCCTTCTTGTTCTGTTGATGGCGCACGTTTTGAACCATGCGTAGTACTTCGCAGGGCTGAAAGCTCAGAGTCTGTGACGGCCGAACCGAGGTTTCTCAAGACGCGTCGATCAATCTTGCCTGTCGTTCCTAGAGGGAGCCAATCCAATAATAGGATGACAGTTGGAACCATGTATCCTGGAAGTCGAGTCGTCAGCTCTTTTTCCACAGAAGGTGGAAGCAAGAGTAGACGTGGTTTCGACTGGCTTCCCATGCCCACAGTTGCCTGAATGTCCCCAGAGACTACGAACGCAGCCAATTCAGACCGTCCAGTCGCTCCGTGAGGCTCGATGATCTCCACAGCAACATGTTGAGCGTTAGGAATACACGCCAGGACATGGTGCTCAATCTCGCTAAGTTCCACTCTCTGGCCTCGGATTTTAACTTGAGTGTCTTTACGACCAACGTAAATAAGACTTGCGTTATCACTCAGCCGAACCAAGTCACCAGTTTTGTAGAATTGGGACTCGTTTGAGAGACCCAGTTGAGATGCCCATCTTGGGCTCTTGATGAAAACAGCCTCAGTCTTTTCTTGATCGTTTAGATATCCTTGTGCCAAGATAGGACCTTGCACCAATAACTCTCCAATGGAACCAATAGGGAGGAGTTGGTGGAAATCATTGGCATCCACGACCCAGGTGTTGCACCCGACACCTGTTCCAATGGACTTGAAGTTGCCTAGCGAAAAGTCAATACGACCAATGACACACAAAATAGACGCTTCAGTCGGGCCATAGCCATGTAGTAAATGAGGGACATGTGACCAGCGCTTGAAGTCCTCCGGCTTGGACACTTCTCCGGCTATAAGTAGAGTAGCGAGATTAGGAACTTGAGATGGATGTATCAATCTCGCTACCGACGTCGTGGTGGCCATTAGCGTAACTCTCAACCTCCTAAGAGCGTCATCATTGGTACCCAGGCGATCGTCATCCGATAACATGCAAACACAGCCACCGAATGTCAGAGTGGTAAAGATCTCGAGGATGGAAGGGTCAAAAGTGAAGGAGGCGAACTGTAACGTGCGTGTGCTCCCGTCGAAACCCATAACCCTGCCATGGTAAAGGCAACTGCTGCTAACAGCGAAGTGCTGTATTAGAACACCTTTTGGCAGTCCTGTACTTCCGGATGTAAATAGAATATATGCAAGAGATTCAGGGTCGGGATCTGGGAGGTGCTCTCCACTGGAACGCTCATAGCCTATGTGGGGAGAATTTGGACCGACTCTAATGACCTGATACTCTAGGCTTAGCCTCCCCGCTGCCGCTGCCGTTGCCATGTTTTGAGAAGCCAGTACAACCTTTGCATCAAGCTGCTGCAGGATTCCCAGCCTGCGCTCCGGAGCCTGCGTTGGGTCTAACGGGATGAAGGCGCTGCCAGTCTTCAGAATCGCTATCATAGCCACAATGGCCCATCGTGATTTCTCGAACCAGATGGGTATCTTGTCGTTTGGCTTGGCTCCGGCAGACATGAGATAGAATGCCAGCTGGGAAGACAACACATCTAGTTCCTGGTATGTGAACTCTCCGTCCCATGCGTCAACCGCCTGCCTGTTGGGCTCAAGAGAGGCTTGTTCCTGGAACGAACTATGAAGGCACTGGCTAATCGCTTGAGGCACTTGAGAATTCCAAGTGCTAATCTGTCGGATGTGCTGGTTGTCGAGGAGGTCCAGGTCTGAAAGTGTGGATTCTGGCTTGGACCGGATAATTGCGGATATGGCCATGCCGAGCAGATCCGCCACTTGAGGTCCGCATGAACCCAGTATGTCGGTAGGACTGGTTATAATGATTTCGATTGACGAGGGGAGGTCGGTCACCTGGATACAAACGTCATAGTCCGTATTATCATCTCCGTCGACCATTTGGACATTAGCTTCTTGGTCTCCGCTCTCGGGTTCTTGCTGCATCCTTTGCAGAGAGATGACGCTGTTAAAGAGTACAGAGGTTTTGAGGCCAAGCTTATTGTGGATAGAAGCAAGGGGGACAGTCTGATGGCCCATACTCTTGAGTATGTCATCTTGAGTGTTGGTCAGGGCACCTGCGATCGTAGTCTCGTCCTTGAGGGGCACTCGACAGGTGAGCATGCCCACGAGTGGTCCAAAGATTTGCTCAACGCCTTCGATGGGCAGATCTCTGCCTGAAGAGATTACACCGAAACAAGGAGTGAGCGCTCCTGTGAAATGCTTCAAGACCAGTGCCCATGCCACCTGGATCAACGTCGCAGGGGTCGTTTCCAGGCTTTCGCAGAAGGCACGTAAGGCTATCGTGTCAATCTTAGGTACAGTTATCCGTGTGTTGGATACTGAATGGGTGTACTTCAAAGTAGGGAAATGACATGGCTCAACCCGGTCCAAGTATGAGGCCCAGTACTGTAGGCCATCGTCGAGAGTTTGTTGCTCGACGTAGTTCGTGAATCTATGGAATGAAGCAGGGTTTGCTGGTAGCCTGGATGAATAAGCCACTTTCAAGTCCCGTATAAGGATTTCACGTGAATGTGCATCCAAAATGGCATGGTTGATAACCAGCGATAGGTTCGCTTTTTTGTCGCTGATAGGAGTGATAGTCAAGTGATGTTGGAGACCGGCAGGGTTCAGAGACGAAGTGGTGACCGTTTCATCTTTATTTACGTGCACATCAACAATAGGAATTAGATTTCTGAGAATGATGTGCATCGTCTTCTTGCTGCCTGGAAAATTGTCCACCAAGATGGCTCGCAGCAGGGCATGGCGGCGTACAATCATCCGCCATGCTTCTTGCAAAGTACCTATGTCAATAGGTTCTGTCCTTGTCGAGAACTGCAGCTTCAACTGTGTCTGGTAGGCAGCAGGATCCTTTGCCTGACTCATGAGAATTCCTTCCTGCATAGGAGAACAAGGGAACATGTCCTCAATATCAGAGACATCAATGCCTAATTTCGGCATCAAGTCTCGCTGGAAAGATTTAATGTCCTCGTATGCTGAAAATGCAGATGGGAAATCGACCAGCGTCCACTCAAACGTCTTGTCTTGAAATGTGCTCTCCAATTCAATGAGGGTCTTCTCATACTGCTCAAACCATCTTGAAAGTTGGCATGACCTGGCGCCACATACACGATTATCAGTAACAAAAGTCACTGAGATGCGGTTGTTGACGGTTTGAACGAGTACCTCAATCAAGGCCGTCCTTCTGTATTTATTCATGGCATCGGGCTGGCTGTTAATAGGAACGGGCATCGTCTCGAATAATGCACCGTCCTCACTCGAGGTTTTCTGCACGCCAGCATAGTTGAACAAGATCTCCACAGGAAATAAAGATGCGAATTGCATGGCTGAAGCAGTGGTAGAAAAGTTGGAAACGAATGACTCCCATCCGTTCCCAGGGTGGGATTGAATGTGGTCTTTTGTTTTGCGAATCAAGTCGAGCAAATTGAGTGGGTACTTCGGAGACACGTTCACGGGAAGCATGGTCGTGAACCAGCCCACGGTGGAAGTGATGTCTAGTGAATCGTCCCAAATCTCACGTCCGTGTCCTTCATTGAGGATTATGGGCAACTCTCGGTCGGTAAACACCTTACCAAACGAGTACAGCAATGCAGAGATAAATAGTTCAACGGGCCTTGTACTGAAGGCACTGTTGCATTGTGCCCCTAATATGGCGGAGCTAGTTCTTTCACCAAGAGTAAAAGTCCTGTCTTGTGCATATTCGTGCAGATAGTCATCTGTCTCCAAACCCCAGTATGATTTTGGGCGAGGTGTAATGGATTTGAGACGAGTATCCGCTTTGGTATACTTGGTCTTGGCCACATGTTCGGCCTGTAGGGCAGACCAGACAGGAAAAGAAAGACTTGATAGAGGTGCGAGTTTGTCGTCAGAAGGTGTTAGGAGTAACTCCAAATCGCCGAGAATGGCTTTCCATGAGACCAAATCTATCACAAGATGGTGGCACGAGAGGAAGATTCGTTGGGCTGGTCCGTCTTCAATCACGAGAGCAGCTATCAAGGGTCCCTGCTGTATATCAAGCCTCTCCCTACAGTCTTTGATAAGCTGGGGCATGGCTTCGGGACGGGTCTCGATAAGGTATTGAAAGGAGATGGCCTCATTCACTTTGTCGGTGACTGTATATTCCCATTGGCCGGTAAAGCCAACTTTGAACCGTGCGCGAAGCATTGCGTGGCGCGACACTATCGACTCGAGTGCCTTAATTATCTTTGGATGCGGCACCTTGCTATTCAACTTGAGTAAGATGTTTTGTTCGAAGGGTACAAATGGGTCACGTTGGAGCTCAAAGTAGAGTTGCATAATGGGACTCAAATAGAACCCCTGGTCCGGGGCTATTTCAACTTGATGAGTGACGGCACGGACGTTGGCAAAGTCAGTTGTGATAGTGACTCCCTCCAAAATTCGTCGAATGGTCTTGAGGCGAAGGATCTGGGCGGTCGAGATATTCAATCCACTCGACCGGGCAGATGAAGATACCTGCATCGCCGTAATGGAATCGCCGCCCAATTTAAAGAAGCTGTCTGTGACGGATGTTGTCTTGGCATCCATCCTCAGTACCTTGGCCCAGATGCTTTGCAAAACTCGTTCGGGTCCCGACAAAGGAGCGGATTCCCCGTCTCGCGGTGTGCTTCGAAATCGGACCAAGTCGGCGAATGGGATCGAATCAGCGATGGCTTTAAGTCTCGTGTGGTCAGTCTTTGCGGAAGCACTGAGCGGGAGTGCATCCAAGCGGATGTAGATAGAGGGCACCATGTAGCCTGGCATACAATCCCCAAGGGCGTCGGTGAGAGATTCGGGCACCTCGAGTAGGGTGGCGCTGACGCCTTGCTTTGCACTAGACTTCAGAACGATAAAGGCAGCCAATTGAGGGCCAGTCTCCTGTCCCCCAAGAGTGACGACATCAACGGCGACTTGGAGCGCCTCAGGATAGTAGGTCGACAATTGGTACTCAATCTCAGACAGCTCCACACGTTGACCTCTTATCTTAAGTTGGCTGTCCTTCCTACTCAAGTAGGATAAACTGCCGTCCACGTTGTAGCGTACGAGATCTCCAGTCTTGTAGACTCTCCCTTGGCGGCCTTCGTGTCCTGGCGCGCCTTGAATGAGCCAGGGTGGGTCAGTGATGAAGGAAGCGCTCGTAGCCTCAGCATTTCCCAGATACCCTGGACAAACCAAAGGGCCCTCAATGACGAGCTCGCCCACGAGACCGAGAGGCACCAGTCGTGTGTCTTCATTGGCATCTACCACCCATGTTGTAGTCCCTGCTCCCTTTCCTATTCGAATGAGTTGTTCTGGCTCGCCGCCTTGGTCGTTGATTGTGCTACTCGGTGTGCATTCCGCAGGTCCATAGGTGTTGATAAGTTGTAAATGGCGCCACCTGGCTGCTTCCTCCTGACCCAACGCCTCACCTCCGAGGACAAGTGTCTTGAGCTCCGGAAGAGCCTTGGGATCGAGCAATCGACTAACCGAAGGCGTCAGGTGAACGAGGTTGGCTCTGGAAGCGACAATAGCCTCCGTCAAGCCGTCTTTGCGGGCGGCGTCGGAAGGCACACATAGACAGCCGCCCGTGGCAAAGGTCATCAGCATGTTATTGATAGACACATCAAATGCATATGAGGCATAGTCAAAGACTCTGGCGGTCGGGTTGAACTGAAGACGTTCTGCCTGATATAAAATGGTGGAGGCAAAGGCCTCATGTGAAACCATGACACCTTTTGGCACACCCGAGGTACCAGACGTAAAGACGACATATAAGGTGTCTGAGGGAGTTATGTTCTTCCCTAAGGTCGGAGTTGACGGTTGCGAAGAGCCATCCACCTTTTCCACGAGAATGACTGTACTCGCAAGAGACTCGGCGAGTGATTTCGTGTCTGAAGATGCCAGGAGCACACTGGATCGTGTTTGATCAACAATGGACCGCAGCCGACCTTTGGGTAACGATGTATCCAGTAAAACGAAGGCGCCTCCAGCTTTAACAACCGCAAGCGCGGCGACTGCTGTCCACATGGACTTTTCCAAACAGATCGGTACAATGGACCCAGAAGTAATTCCCAAATTCTCCAAACGATATGATAGATCTTTTGCTGCACTCCCCAGTTGAGCGTATGTTAGCGAACCATCCCAAGCATCAATAGCCGGCCTGTGGGGTTGCATTCGGACGGTTTTGGCAATCATGTCGTGAACACAGACGTTATTGGGCTCCGGTACCAAACGGTTCAAGGCCCAGATCTCTTCTTTGTCTATCTTGTCCAACAGATCGACTGTGTTGAAGGCTTTTGATGGACTTGTCAACATTGTGGTAATGGCGGTACCTAAGTGCCGGCTGATGTGCTGTCCAAATGCCCCGATCACGTTTGCACGGCCGACAACTGCTACATTGATACTGGACCCATCATCGACAGCCTGGATAGAGATGTCATACTATTCGAGTACATAAGTCAGCAAATGATACTAGCCCTGGCATATATCACAAGTCTATTCTTACCTCTGTGGGGTCTGATCCACCAAGAATAGTCACGTCAAGGCTTGAAGAACTGTTTTTGGAGGTATTCTGGTCTGCTCTTTGCACAGACACGATGGTGTTGAAAAGAGGCATGGTTCCAAGTCCAATCATGTTGTGTATAGCGGCGAGGGTAACTCCTTGGTGTGGCAGCGCATTAAGATAGTCTGCTTGAATGATTTTCAGACTCTCTGCGATAGAAATCTGACTCCTCGTATCCACCCTGCAGGGCAAAATACCCATTAGGGGGCCGAAGATTTCATCGATACCCTCGAGCTTACTGTCGCGCCCCGAGGTCAACATTCCGAAAGAGGGCGTAGCAGAGCTGGAAAACTGGCTCAGCACCACACCCCAAGCTGCCTGTATGACAACCGCCATGGTGACTTCCAAGTCGGAACAAACCTTTCGGAAGAGACCACTGTCGATACTTGGGACTTGGAAGCTAACCTCTCCTCCATTGCTACCACTTCCCAGTATTGGAAAGTAGCAAGGTTCAATTCCAGACAGGTATGACTTCCAGTACGTAAGACCTTCTTCGACAGGCCGTTGATCGAGATGGGCAACAAAGCTGCCAAAAGAAGGACCCTCTATCGATAAGGAGTTATCGTACGCCCTCTGTAGATCTTTGATGAGGATTCCTCGAGAATGTGCATCGGTGATGGTATGATCCATGTCGATGGTGAGGTGTGCTTCCGAGTCACTAATTCGAGTGGCAATCATCCTATGTCTGAGATCTCCCATCCTGTATATAGCGGGTAGACCCTCTTCCTCTCCCTGGCAATCTGAATCCGTTTTGAGGTTTCTACGTTCAATAACTGGCGAAGGGTTCTGAATGATAAGAAGCATAGACCGCGTGCTTCCTGGAAACTTGTCGAGAATAACAGCCCGGAGTAGCTGATGGCGTTTGACAACCTCACGCCACGCTTTCTCAACTCTGTCCAAACTGATAGATTGCCCTCTACGTCGCGTAGAAAGGTGGAGTTCCATTCTGGTTTGGTAATGCGATGGGTTTTTCGCCTGGCTCATCAGAATGCCTTCCTGCATAGGGGCACAAGGGAAGATGTCTTCAACATCGTCAAGCTGTAGCCCCAATGCAGGAAGTATCTCTCTTTTAAACTGCGAGAGATTGTCGTAGGAACTGAAAGCAGATGGGAAATCGCTCAAGGTCCAGTCATGAACCATCTGTGGGAAGTCGTTTACTACTTCCACGAGTATGCACTGAAACTCTCTGATCCAGTCCAAAATCTTTTCTTGTTGACGAATCCGCTTATCGAAAAAGACGTCTATTCCCAGTTCTCCACCAATCACGGATGTGTTCACTTCGAAGAGGGAAAATCTGTGAGCACCCACGCTAGTCCGCGGAGTACAGTCGATTGCTGAAGGGTTGACATTTTGAAAGAGTGCATCGTCTCGCTCCATCTGTTGATAGAGGCCGCCAAAGTTGAAGACGAGCTCAAGGCAAAACTGTGATTCAAAAGCCTGCACAGATTCCTCGTTGGCGAACTGCGATAAGAAGAATTCCCACCCTTTGTAAGGCACTTTTCGTATCGAATCTTTGGTTCGTTTAACTATATCCAATAAACCCATACCACGTATTTGATTATCCTGGTCTACTTGGACAGGATGGATTGTAGAGAACCAGCCAACGGTGCGAGAAAGATCAAGTGACTCGTCCCATACCTCGCGGCCGTGACTTTCGTTGAAGACTGTCGGGAGGTTTCTATCAGGGAATACTAGACTGAATGAGTACAAAAGGGCTGCGATCATGAGCTCCGAAGGCCGAGTAGCCAAGGCTTCATTGCACTGTCCTAATAACATGGACGTTGTAGTGGTGTCGAGACGAAACCCTTGGCTTGTTACATCCGTGGTCAGAGAGGTTTTGCCTTTAATGCCCCAATATGAGAAGTCAGGATGGGCATGGGGTGGGGGTGAATTCTCGATATTGGAATGGCTCTTGGCGTATTCGTCCTGCAAAGTCGCCCAGGTCGGAAATGGTACACCTGAAAATGGTTGGGGAGACCGGTCGTCCAGAAGATCTTCCAGGTCACTCAGGAGTACCCGCCATGACATGAGATCAACGATGAGATGATGAATCGAAATGAAGATTATCTGAGAACTGTCTGCGTTGTCAAAAAGAACAGAAGAAACAGCTGGTCCGTTTTCGATGTTAATGCGCCTGCGGCATGCCTTGGCCTCCTGGCTTATCTCATATTCGTCAAATGACTGGCAGTGTTTCACAGTAATGGCCTCGTGAGGTGAGCCAATCAAAAACTGTTCCCAGTCTCCTGAAGATGTCTTGCGCAGTCTTGCTCGAAGCATAGAGTGCACCATTGCCAGGCTGGACAAAGCCCGAAACAGATCCGGGTAAGCGACGTGACGTTTGGGCTTCAGCCAGAAGAATTGGTCGAAGGCAATCTGATCGAGAGCC
Source organism: Fusarium aywerte (assembly GCA_013186375.1). Taxonomy (NCBI): domain Eukaryota; kingdom Fungi; phylum Ascomycota; class Sordariomycetes; order Hypocreales; family Nectriaceae; genus Fusarium; species Fusarium aywerte. The sequence goes on along the minus strand of JABCQV010000162.1, from coordinate 106,674 downwards.
AGATCTTTTTGCAGGTCCAGGTAGAGTCTCTGAACTGGAGTCAAGGGGAACACTTGGCCAGGAGCCATATCGCTGTGTTCGAGAGCAGTCTGGCCAAGCCCCAAAGATGGCTGAATAGCCGCCAATATCCGGGATATTGTCTTCTTTCGCAATACCAGGGTTGTAGAAATATCTATTCCCCTTCCTCGTGCGGCGGAGGACACCTGCATGGAAGTGATGGAATCGCCTCCCAACCTATAAAAGCTGTCGTCGAGGCCAACAAGGGCCGGGTCGACGTTGAGAGTGCGGGCAATGATGTGTTGCAGAGTGATTTCGATTTCTGTAGAGGGCATGCCTTTGTCGCATCCTAGTTTGGTGTTGCGCAGCTCGACCAGTTGAGCTACCGAGAACATGGATCCAATATTCTTCAATTGTTTATGATCTGCCTTGCCGGTGGCAGATTTTGGCAGCGCGTCAACAATGAAGAAAGAGGTGGGAATCATATGTCTCGGTAACCGCTCTGCCAATTGGTCCTCTAATGAGCTGGGGACGCGAACTGCAAAACATGTTCTGTCCATGACATCCATATCATCGAGCTGTGGATATGTACGCGCCCAGTCCAACGACAAGTTGGCCTCATTCTTCAACACCATGAATGCCACCAGCTCTGCCGCTGTGTTACCAACGTCAGGTCCAGATGGTGTGATGACTTCGGCGGCAACGTGATGTGCGTCTGGAAAGGCCTCGACGACTTGGCGTTCGACCTCGCCAAGCTCCACACGCTGACCTCGGATCTTGAACTGCGTGTCTTTCCTGCTGACAAAGTGTATGCTACCGTCTTCCCCGTAGCTGACCAAATCTCCTGTTCTGTAAAGCCTTCCGCTCCGTCCGCTCCGCAAAAGCCAGGTGGGAGCGTCGATAAAGACTGCCTTGGTGCGCTCAGCGTCTCCCAAATACCCACGGGCGAGAATCGGTCCCTCAATGAGCAGCTCGCCTACTGATCCTACAGGTACAAGCTTCTGAGCATTATCTGGGTCCACTACCCAGGTAACGCAGCCGACCGCTGGGCCAATACGGTGAGGATCGGATTGGTTCAAATCATACTCACCAAGAAGACAAAGGATGGCGCATTCAGTTGGACCAAAGCCGTGGAATACTTTTGTCGCTGGGTTTTGTAGCCACCTTCCAAAACCTTCTGCAGTTGTAGACTCTCCAGCAAGCATAATGCTCTGCAGATTGGGGTGATCTCTCGGCTCAATCAACTTCGCAACCGTTGGTGTGGCGCCTATGAAGGTAATGTTCATCCTCTTCATAGCAGCGCTGATGTTTTCTGTGCGCTCCTCGTCCGAAGGGACGCAGATACACCCTCCGAATATAAGCGTAGCAAATATCTCGCTCAGTGATGGGTCGAAGATATAATTGGCAAACTGGAAGTTCCGCGTAGATTGGTCAAAGCCGAGCCCCGATCCATGGTGGTAGCAACTTGTGCCCACGGCCCGATGGTCCAAAGCCACACCCTTGGGCTCTCCAGTGCTACCAGATGTGAACATGACGCAAAGTAAGGCATCTGGGTTAACTGGTGGTAACGACGGAAGATTTTTCATGTCTTCCTCTGCCACATTTACTTTGATTGTGGCAGGTCCAACAGGAATAACCCGGTACTCGCACTCGTCGTGTGTCATGAGTTCAGAGTAGTGGTCGGACGTTAGGATGAAACGCGCCTTGATTTGTTTCAAGATTCGTCTCCTCCGATCTTCTGCCTGGGTAGGGTCGACGGGGGCAAAAGCTGCCCCGGCTTTTATGACAGCCAACATTGCCACGATTGTCCATGCCGACTTTTCAAAGAGCAAGGGCACAATATCTCCTGGTCTGACATCAGCTAGAACCAGGCGACGGGCCAATAGCAAGGAAATAGAGTCGAGCTGGCCGTATGTAAAGTCTTGGTCATGTGCATCGACGGCCTGGGCGTTTGGTTGGGACCTTACTTTCTCCGTCACAAGATCATGAATACATCGGTCAATCATGGGTGGCAACTCGCGATTCCATCGCCAGATATCTTGAGCATCACTGGGAGTGACAGCATCAAGCTCTTTCAAAGTTGTGCTTAATGGCTGGTAGGCCATTTGCTCCAAAGCCCAGCCAATTGAATCCACAATCCTTGGCATCTTCCACTTAGGCATAACTCTCTCGTCGTACAACACGGTGACTTGGACACAATCTGGATTCAAATGGCATAGGAGCGTTAAGGAATGGCTTGTAAACTCCTTGGTTTCTGTAATAGCTTGCCACGTGCCAATCTCAGTTGTTACAGCCCCGTCATCACCTGCTGGTTGGATAACAAGCAGTGCCTGGAACTTGGTGGCCTGTTCGGCTGGTTGGTGGAGTTTTGCAATGTTCTGAAGACCGATATGCTCAAAGGGAATCATTTGCCGTGCTTGGTCTTGCAGCTTTTCGAGATAGGACTGAATTGAAGCTGACTCGGGCATAGGAACGCGAATAGGTACTGTTGCTATTGTTGGCCCAATGATATCTTCAACCCCTTTGACGGGGGCGTTCCTGCCAGACAGAACAGCACCAAAGACGACATCACGGACACCAGAGTGGCGATGTATTGCCAATGCGAACGCCGCCCGTATCATCGTTGCTATCGTGATGTCGCTATCCCTTCGATGAGGAACATTCCATTTCATTTCTAGACTAGAGTTAGCATCTGGGATTAGTACATTCCTTGGAAGCACCGGGAATATGTCAGCTTCAAAGCCAGAAAGCTCGGTATTCCAGTATTCCTCCAGGGAAGAATCTCTTTCTTTTTCAATGTGTCGGACAAATTCATTGAATCCAGGGGGAGCTTCGGGTTCCTCTCCTTGCAAGACCTGTGAAAGAAGGCCGCGGATGGCTCGTAAGCTCGTGGCATCGTATAAAGCATGATGGACTGTCCAGACAAAGTGGGCGGTTTGCGACTCGGAATCGGTAACAATTGCTATTCGAGACAGCACATCTCCCAGCTTGACTGGTTGGAGCTTGCTGCGTTGTAGGTAGCTCTCGAGGTGTTCCGATGTTTCCCAGCTAGGACTTTCATCCAGCACTACTTGAAACAGTCCCAAATCTCTGAGCTGAATGATCCTGGTGCGGAGGATTGGAACCAGGGTAACAACACTTTCCCATGCCATTCTAAAACGGTTGATGTCAGTTGTTTTGTTGAGGGTCAGTATGGTTTGCAGTTGATAATCTCCCGGTTGCTGTGATGTCAAAGCAAGGAGGCCCTCTTGGAGTGGCGTACAGGGGTAGGCATCCTGAACAAAAGCAAGCGGGACTCCACACGCTTCAGCAATTTCTCTCTGGGATTCATCCAGGTGAGTAGATTCGAGAAGCGACAATGGTGGCAAAACTTGTTGGGATGTTTCGTTAGGAGTGATCACAATCAATGCCAAATCCCCGAGCCTGGGATGCGAGAAGACATCTGCGACGGTGAATTCAAGTCCTTTTCTGCGAGCCTCGGCGACTAGTTTCATGGCGCTGATAGAGTCACCCCCAAGCCGAAAGAAGCTATGGTCTGACATGATAGAGTGGGTTTCGATGCCAAGTAGGTCAGCCCAAAGCTTCTGTAGTACACATTCTGAAGAGGTAGACGGTTTCCTCCCTTCCGCGCTGTCGTAGTTTCGGCCTGGTCCGACTTTTTCGGTGGCTGAGAAACGGTCCATGATGCTTCTCAATGCTTTGTAATCTGTCTTGCCAGATACATTCAGTGGTAATTGGCTGAGAATAACCATCGTCTTTGGTATCATATAGCGAGGAAGTCGTTGGGCGAGTTGCGACGATACCTCCTCTGGTACATCATGCAACTGTGGTGTTGCTCCATCTAGCGGCTCATGGGCCTCTGAGGGGGGAAGGCATTTTTCAAGTACCAAGAACATGACCAACTCTTCTGTATCGGAGGATGAGGTGAGTTGCACAGCGACCTCCTTGGTCTGTGGCACAACTTGCCGAACGTGATGCTCAATCTCCCCGAGCTCGATCCGCTGACCTCGGATCTTGACTTGGGTGTCCTTTCTCCCAAGGTACATCAAGGATCCATTCATGGAATAAGAGGCAAGATCGCCTGTCTTATACAGCTTTGCACTTCGACCAGGAATGCCAGAACCAGGGACGCCATCGGTGAGCCATATCGGGTTCTCAATGAATGTCTCTCGTGTCCTGTCTGGGTCTCCAACATAGCCGTGGCCAATGAGGGGGCCTTCTAGGAGTAACTCACCCGGAACACCCACTGAAACAAGCTTGGCACTATCTTCGGGGTCCACCAGCCAAGTGTTGACACCCATTCCGACGCCGATACCACTACTCCCAGGGTCATCGCTGATAGTACTAACAGGCGTACACTCGGCTGGACCATATGTGTCGATGACCTTGACGTGGGGACACCATGTCTTAAGCACATCTGGACCGGTCTTCTCTCCTCCCAACGCCAGAGTCCGCAAATGTGGCAGTTGGGCTGGATCGAGAAGACGGCTAACCGACGGCGTCAGGTAGGCCAACGTTGCCTTTGATTCGTGTATCGAGTGTGCCAGATTGTTGAGGCGATCATGTTCAGATGGGATGCACAAGCAGCCGCCGAAAGCCAATGTCTTGAGGATGTTGTTGACCGATACATCAAATGCAAATGACGCAAAATCGTACACGCGCTCATCAGGCCCGAACGCATCGTAACCCGACTGATGAAATATTGCTGATGAAAAAGAAGAATGTGGCACCATAACACCTTTTGGCTGACCTGTCGTGCCTGACGTAAATACAATGTAGGCATTTGACGACGGAGGCGTCGTTGGCAAGGTGGCCTTTGAGGAGGCGAGGCTAGACAACAGGTCTTGATCAACAACCACTGATCTGTTGGTGAAACGACTACCGATGGACTGGGTCTGGAGCGAAGTCAACATGACGCTAAAGTCCACCAGAGAGATAATGGATTCAAGCCGATTCTCAGGCTGGGTAGTATCGATCAAGAAAAAGGTGGCTCCGGCTTTCAACACTGCAAGTACAGATACAATGGTCCACATCGACTTTTGAAAGCACAAAGGGACAGTGTCTCCAGGCTTAACTTGAAGATCCATCAGATGATATGCAAGTGTGGAGGATAGGGCGTCAAGTTCTCCATATGTCAAGCTTCCATCCCAGGCACTGATTGCCGGTGCTTCAGGCCGCTTAAGAGCCTTCTCAACGATTATCTCATGGACGCATTGCTCGTATGCTACCGGCGCATTACGGTTCCAACACCATATTGTCTCAAGATCTGAAGTCGACATGCCGATATCCCCTAAGGTCTGCTCCGGGCTTCGTTGGGCCAGCCGCTCAAAAGCAAAGCTGAGATAATCCATCATTCTGGACATTTTCCAGTCTTCAATGACCCTGCTGTCGTATGTGGCAACGACATCAATAGTGTCCTTAGATAGCTCGAATACCATCGTCAAAGCGTAGGTGGTTACTTGGCCGACGAGTGGCTGTGACCGCCACACGCCTAATTCACCCTCCTCGACCTCGGTGTCTCTCATCGGCGGCTGGATGATAACCAAACTCTGGAATTGACAAGCCTTCTCCGCCTCTTCATTAATCTTGGAGATGTTCTGCAAACCAAACTGCTCGGCATGGATCATGTCCATGCTCTGTTCCTGAACAGCCTCTAGATATTCCACAACAGAAGTTTCGAGGTCGATGACGAGGCGAATTGGGACAGTCGCGATAGTGGGGGCCATTGTGCTTTCAATTCCTGGTAGAGGAGCGTTTCGTCCTGAGACAACGGCGCCAAATACGACGTCTTGCGAGCCGGAATATTGGTGTATGAGTAGTCCCCAAGCTGCGCGAAGCAGGGTGGAGATTGTTGTGTTGTTCTCTGTGAGTTTTGGAATGGACACTTGCGCTTCTGCACTTGCTGTTGCCTGGAACTCGTTGATCCCTGCTGGCAGCTTGGGGAATACTTGGCCGTCGTAGTTGAGGAGGTTCCATTCCCAGAATGCTTCAGCAGAGGCCCGATTTGTTTCGAGAGCATGAGAAACAAACATGCTAAACCGGGGGGCACATTCTACCTCTTCTCCTCGCATCAAACGACTGAACAGCTCTTGAATTAGCTGCATCGAGATGCGGTCATATACTGCGTGATGCATAGACCAGACGAAGTGGCGCTTACTCTCGCCAGTGATGATGGCGTGTCTTGAGAGGGCATCACCCAGTTTCATCGACTTTGAACGGTCACTGTCCAAGTATTCGTCGAGGTCTCCTGCTATAGCCCAAGAGACTCCCTCATCAACAATGCATTGGACAAGTCCAACTCCAGTAAGCTGGACGATTCGTGTTCGGAGAATGGGTGTCAGCGCCACTGTTTGTTCCCATGCTGCATAAAACTTGTCCATCTCAACTGCGGTCGAGATTTCCATGATCATCTGGCCCATGTATTCGCCCGGTCTCTTTTCAGACAAGGCCAACAGACCTTCTTGGAGAGGGGTGCATGGGTGAACGTCGACAATGCTCCCAAGTTTTACGCCGCATGCTCTTGACACCCTGTCTTGGAATTCTTCTGGTGAAAGATGGCTCGAAAGAAGGGAAAATGGTTCTGGAATCTTGTACAAATCTTCATCCACATATTTCAAACTTGCAGCCAGATCCTTTAAGGTAGGATGTTCAAATAGAAGGGCGACAGAAAGTTGGATACCAAGAGTACGGGCCTCGGCCACGAGCTTCACAGCAACGGTTGAATCGCCACCGAGATGGAAGAAACTCGCGTCATGCTCAATATCAGTCACATTGACTGCCAGAACTCTAGCCCATAGATAGAGAAGCGCAATCTCTGACTCTGTCCATGAGTTGATTCTGCCCCAATCATCACGTCCTTTAGCTGTGATGAAAACACTGCCGATTTTCTGCAGTGTCTGGTGGTCCACCTCGCCGCTGACCGGGTTGAGCGGCAGTTGCTGTAACTCAATGAAACTAACTTGCTTGCGGTCTGGATTTTGTTCTTCAATCTTGGTCACGAGTGATTCTGGGGGTCGAAAAAGACGTGGAATAGCACTAGTTGATTGGCTGTAACCATCGCGATGCACGATAAACAGGACGAGCCCAGTGTCCAAGCTATCGAATTGGGCCCCAATGATAACAGCTGCAACTTGGTAAGCTGTAGGAAGCTCTTCCTGGACTTGAGCCTGAATTTCTCTGCATGCAATCTGTTTCCCAACTACACTCGGGTCCTCGGGGGGCACCCCGTTTGGAGTGTCCGCATTTTCTGTCATTTCGAATATTGCTGTTAAGCTTGAAGGTTCTTTTGTTGATGGAGAAAATAACAATACACGTGATAGTAGTGCGCGATACGATTGTAGCACTACAAGAGAGCTCCAAATGGTGATCACAGATGCTCTTCAGTATATGTCTAGTGTCTTCCACTAATGACTTACAAATAGATGGCATGTTTGATATGTAATTTCAAGCCCTGCAGATTCTTTATCTTACCCCGCTCGAGCTCATCAGATAGGATGCGGAAAACCTTCTCGATCAACTCTCATGGGTCGAAATATACCTCAGTGGCGATGCCTACAGGCTACCGGGTTGAGAATCCGCACGCTATACCTTATTTTCCAACTGCCTACTTCGGCTTATACTCCCCTCTTATTCTGTGGATCTTACAAGGTTTAAATATGCATAACAGCGGACTGTAACTTACTTTTATTCTAACAACCTAGGTTATCAAGACAAATGAAAAGTAAACAATATAACTTTTGAAAATAGAAACTAGTATGATTAAACATGTTATAATATAGTTTCTAATACAATGACGGATGGAAGAAGTAAAGGGATTGTTTTCGAATGAAATGGAGCTAATATATATTATCTGGGGCTCGTACTGGGCTATACATTTGCGTCCATTACCACTTGTAGTTTCGCATCTCAATTTTACGTTACAGCAAATCCACCTTTGCTGTTTCGTTTCTCTACTCTAGCCTCATATCACAAGTATCGGAAGGCACTCTGGTCCCAGTCGTTGGCTTTGGGGGCCTCCATTAGCAAAGGGTGTATGAATGAGCGACTTTCCTACTTCCTAGGTGACTTCAAACGATTGTTGCGATACTTGACCAACCTTCCTTGCTGAAGTCCTTACTAACATCCTTTCCGCATATCTTACTAAGATCTTACTCGTGTATGTTTCTGAGGAGAGCCTTGCGAGAGATACACTCACAGGTTTCGATACGGCAGGTGCCAAAACGCGTGATCCTGCAGGATCGAGCTGCATTTCCCCCCTTGTGCCTCAAGACCTTGCATCATTGGTGGCTTATCTTCATCATGCATAAGCCATGATGAGTTTCCTGGTTTAGCAGCCTGCCAGGAGGATGATATACTGGATCTCGGCGTGCGTGCATTATGGCGGCTGCGGGTAGATGATAAATGCTATATACTTTGTATCCTCATATTGCCACACGAGGCACATTGAGCAAGGATCGATTTTCAACACTGTTGGCCACCACAGAGGCGTAGACGATTTTCTCCTTATCATTGCTTTCTATACATCTGAACATCAGGCAAACCTCTATTTCACTATACATCCTCTACTAGCAATGATTGACCCAGTTCATCCCCCTCCTCCAGGGCAGATGCCTCTCCTGCTCCCACCCTCGGCTAATGACGTTAATTCGTTCGTAGCTCAACTTGAGCAACAAATACCATCGATTGGATCCAGCGAGGGCACCGTCGAAATAGTCGTCAAGCACATGCGCCTAATCACTCAAGATGTTGTATTTCAGCTCACCACCGGCAACACTAAAGAGACACAACAACGAGACTTGCTACGACTCGTCCTCCGGGCCCTTGAACGGATCTTCTTGCGAGGTGAAAACATCCACATCGCCATTCAAAGGTTGGACATGTCCGCGCTCGACAAGACCGGCATCATTCAATCATACTATACCGCGGTTTATGCCAGTGGACTACCAATCCCCCAACATAGTTCAGCCTTGTTGAGCCCCTATCACTCTTCATCTACTCCCAAAAGGGTCTATGCAACTTTTGGAGGACAAGGCATCGGCGAATCCTATCTAGATGAGCTCCGGTACTTGTTCGGAACATATCAAACACTTATAGAAGGTACATTACGGACCTTAGATGAGCTCGTGCTATCTCTGCTCCACAGCGCCAATGCACCTGAAATTTATACACAAGGCCTTGCATTCATGAGCTGGTTGAAATCGGATCAGAACGCCCCTAGCAAAGATTATCTCAACTTTGCCCCCGTCAGCTTCCCCCTCATTGGACTTCTCCAGCTGGTCAGTTACGAAGTTACCTGCAAGACTCTCGGTCTGCACCCGGGGCAAGTACAAGACTCATTGTCCGGTACGACAGGTCACTCTCAGGGCTTGATAGTGGCTGCTGGTATTGCCATGGCCGACAGCTGGGAGTCCTGGAGGACAGTGATACGGGTTGCTATTACGTCTCTCTTCTGGCTTGGGCTTCGGACTCAGCAATCTTGTGATTGTGCTGTCATCTCACCTGCGATGGTCAAAGATTCGGAGAAGCACGGTGAAGGCGTACCAACACCAATGTTACATCTTCGGGGATTCGAAAGAGAAGAGATCCAGACTCAGGTTTCCAAAGCCAACAGGAAACTTCGTCCTGGCTCTCGCATTGCGCTCTCGCTTGTCAATGGATATAGGAACTTTGTAGTTTCGGGCCCCCCAATTGGTCTTTACGGGCTCAATCGTCAGCTAAGGAAGTTGAAGCAACGGGATCAACGGACGAGCCGCTACCTCCCAGTTTCAGCGCCCTTCCACAACGAATGCCTGGCTGCAGTGCCCAAGATTGTCCACAGCGATCTCGATGGAATCTCCATTCACTCTGGTGACCTCAAAGTACCGTTGTACTGTACAAAGACAGGCAGGAACCTCAACTTGTCTGGTTGTGACATCCTACCAGAACTGCTTCGTCTTATCTTATCGGACCCGCTAGACTGGGAAGCCGCTAGCGCCTTTCCTGATGCGACCCATATTGTCGACTTTGGTCCTGGAGGAGTTCATGGTATTGGCTCATTGACAAATATAAATAAGAAAGGTCAAGGTGTCAAAGTCATACTGGCAACTACGATACAAGGAACGTCTCCTACCCTTGGCTATCAATCAGACATTTTTCACGGGTCCTGATTGTATTAGTGAATGCTACGAAATGCTGAATTCTCCAATGATGCATTTGGTTTTGGATAAACTGTTAAAAGCTACCTCGGACTTCCGTATATGTATGTAAACAATATATAGAGAAATCTACTTAGGAAGAAAACTAAAGCTATTCCAGAGCCAAGTTCCAATCTGCATTATTATGATCTTTAGTTAATTAATTGGGCCAGTCTGATTTGAATTTTAGACCTTGTCTAACCGCTATAAGCTCTTCCTACCCTATACAGTAGGAAGCAAAATGCTAAAATGGTATCCACTTAGTTCAGAGTGGCTGGCTAGCCTCTAATGCTACAGCCTAAAAACCTAGACCCTGCATTAAAAATGGACGAAGCGAACCAATCATAACCCTGATAGCATGACAGCATCTTGACTTTAGCCATCTAGATTACCACCTTCTGGTTTGGGAATGTCTAAATCGCTTACCAACGGATATCGTTATCCGTACAATTTCCATTAACAGGGAGCCTCTCAGGTCTGAAGAAGAACAGAGGAAAAGTATTTGCTGTGAAAATCCTTCTTGTACTCCTTACTTAATTGGGAAGGTAATCTAAATGATGCTTATCTTGGGCGATTTTAGACGTCCAGGCTCATAAGGGAAGGTTCCAATATTCCTTCCGCGCAAGGAACGGGATCCTATCACGACACACCTCTGTCCCTACAGCCCAAAAAGTCAAAGGCTACACCAGAATAACAAAAGAGATAAGTACTGGTACGGCCTGCCCCTCGGTGCAATGCCTATCTCGCCAAGAAACACCTAGTTACGTGGGAAGGATTTCTGCCCTGCAATTACAAATACCAGGCGGTTAAGATTTTGGGAGCTTGGACTACGCCTGCTAGATGGCTAGCTTGTCAGCTGTGAGTAGGGGTAGAGACTTGCAAAGACTTCACACAACACGCATTCAGAGAGAATCTCCACTGCCGCAATGATGGAAGATACATGCTCTCCTCATAGTGATCGGGCATTTGGCCCCAGAGTCGACCCGATATGTCGGTCATTCGATTTTACGCTCTTTTTTGAAGATGTCTTTTTTGCATTGTTGCCCGCGAGCGTCTTTCTCCTGCTCGTACCCTGGCAGATTAAGGTGAAGTGGCAAAATGGGTTGCTCTATTCGGCAAGATCCAGGCTCCTTTGTAGCAAGTTGGTAAGCGCGACAGCATCACTCCCATCATCCATTTGACAACACGTTGATAAACATCTCTTTAAAACAATAGATCCTCATTGCCGGTTTATTTGCCACACAGCTTAGTTTCATGGCCTTGAAGCTGGGCAAGCCGTCGTTGAAGACAGACGCATCACTCGCCGCCGACCTTTTATTACCTTTAGCATCAGTCGCTGCTGGAGTGGCATCGTATACCACACACAGGCGGTCGTTGCGGCCGTCTACGCTCCTTTGTCTCTATCTATCTGTACTGCTTTTATTGAGTGTGCCTCGAGTGCGGACCCTTTGCTTACTTGGCAATGAATTCATGCAAGAAAGAGCCTTGATTATAGTCGTGACGGCTTTGGCTGCTCTCGTCCTGCTCGCGGAAGTTTTTGAAAGACATGAAACCCCGAAGAGCCAAGCCAAGCAGGCACAAGCACCAGAGGAGTTCAGCTCATTCTGGAACAGAGCAGCTTTTTACTGGGTCTCCACTACCTTCTTGAAAGGCTACTCCCAAATTCTTGCAGTGGCAGACCTTCCGGAGCTTGATAGCAAGTTACGGAGTAGCAGAATACGGGAAACTCTTCTGTTGACATGGGACAAATGTAAGAAGCGGCAGCATCTCTAGTTCTAGCCCTTGCTTTGATAACCTTTCTGACGACTCGCGTATAGATGACAAATCGGCTCGACATAGCCTCCTACGTGCTAGTCTTCGCGCTTTTTGGCCATCTATAATTCTTGCCGTCGTGCCGCGCCTCTGCCTCACCGTGTTTAATTTCACCCAGCCATTTCTGGTTGAAGTAACTATTAAGTATATCGGTCAACCAGACCCAAACACGTCATATGCCAATGGCTTGATAGGAGCATGGGCACTAGTGTTCCTGGGATTAGCTGTCAGTCTTTTTCAGACAATGAACCCTCGTTGAAATAAGGTTAGCTTATACTACTATAGGTTACCAACTCCATTTATCAGTACCAGACATCACGCTTTATAGCCCGTTTCAGGGGATCTCTAATCGCCATTGTCTACCAGCAGACCCTACAGGCCAGAGCGGCTGACCTGGGCCAAGTCACGGCTATCTCTCTAGTTGGAGCGGATGTGGAGCGAATCGCCATGGCCATGAGCTTCATTCACGAAGCTTGGGGATGCATCCTTGACATATCTGTGGCGATTTGGCTGCTGGAGCGGCAGCTATCCGCCGCCTGCGTTGCACCCGCTCTGGTGGTCATTATCCTAATCGCTGTGACAGGCCCTCTAGGCCCCATGATGAAAACGGCACAGCTGCAGTGGATCCAAAAGGTCCAGGAACGTCTACGGGTCACCACGGCGATGTTGGAGAATATGAAGGAAGTCAAGATGCTTGGGCTGTCCGATGTCATGTCCTCCATCATTGACAAGGCGAGGAAGAACGAAATTGCCTCGTCCACAGCTTTCCGCAAGGTCCTTGTGTTGCAGCTTATTGCCTCTAATGCGCCGGTCAATATGGCCCCTGTTGTCACTTTTGCAGTTTATGTCATTATCGCCGTCTTCTGGAAGAACGAGTCTCTTCTTGCAGCTCAAGGTTTCACTGCCATAACCCTCATTAATTTGTTGACCACACCAACGCTCCTGTTCATCCAGGCGTTTCCAACACTCATTCGTTCCGTCGCATGCTTCGATCGTATACAGGAATACTGCAACTATACAGAAATGTTTGCTCGTAGTGATCTGAACGATTCTGATGGCTGCTCCCGCCATCTCAGTAAATCAGAGAAGGGGGTCCCTGTTAGCGTTCACGCACAATCGATAGCATGGACGAGTTCGAAACCTGCAGTTTTACATGATATTCATGTCGACATCACTGAATCGAGCCTGGCAGTTGTTGTAGGTCCGGTCGGGAGTGGCAAATCGACTTTGCTTAACAGTATGCTCGGTGAGACTGTTTCTCAATTGCCCAAATCATCGCAGCCCGCAGCTTACTGTGGCCAGGAGCCATGGCTCGAGACGGGAACGATCCGCAGCAATATTATTGGTGTGTCTCCGTATGAATCCCAATGGTATACTACTGTAAAGCATGCATGCGGACTCGACCCAGACATCCAGCAAATGAAAAAGGGTGATGAAAGCCCTGTCGTTAGCAGAGGTATAAATCTCAGTGGAGGCCAGCGACAGCGCGTGGCGCTAGCGAGAGCCGTCTATTCGCGGCGAAGCCTTGTTATCTTGGATGATGTTTTCAGTGGCATGGATGCGCGCACGGCAGAATTTGTGTCTCGACAACTACTGGGTAAGCGAGGCCTGTTGAGAAGGAATATGACAACAGTCATTCTGGCCACCCACAACGGTATGTTGCCTGCGTGATTTCGTATTGACATATGCAAACCATTTGGCTCATAAGGACAACAGAAAACCTCATGTGTATGGCCGACGTTCTCATCGCTTTGAAAGGCGAGAAGATCGCTGCGATTGGGAGCCCAGAGACACTACGGTCTGAAGGCTACCTCACGCAATACGACCGGGAAAGCTCACAAGACGGTACTGTTCAAGACGCAGAAGAAGGCCAGATCGAGGCTCTCTCAGTGGCAGAGTCAATAACGCTTTCCTTCGAGGCCGAGGTGAATGCTATAAAGGACGACCCGAGAAGGAAGCAGGGCAATGTCTCAGTCTACAAGTATTACCTCTCAAGTAGCAGGTATTCTATAACCCTGGCATTCATCATCTTCACGATGTCATCAGTCTTTTGTACAGAATTTCCGAGTAAGTACTTCCCCCCCTCATAAGTGTTGGCAATGTGGTGACAGGATCCATTCTAGCAATTTGGCTGAAATGGTGGGCCGAGGCCAATGCCAGACAGCCGAACCAGAACGTGGGCATGTACATGGGAGTTTTTGCTGCCGTGGGAACGTCTGGAGTATTGGCCACAGGCCTTGCCTGCTGGTTCGCTTTTATTCGCATCATCTCCAACTCGGCCCTGCACCTTCACTCTGCCCTCCTTGAGACGACAATCAATGCCCCCTTCCGGTACTTTATGTCAGTCGATCCCGGCAGCCTGATCAATCGCTTCAGCCAGGATTTAGAGCTGATTGACATGAATCTCCCCATGGTGATGATCAACTTTGTGTTGGCGCTCTTCTCCAGTTTCGCCAAACTTATCATCCTGGCTGTCTTTTCCCGCTACCTTTCCGCTGCAGTCCCTATCTTTGTTCTAGTACTCTATTTGCTGCAAAGATTCTATCTCCAAACATCCCGACAAGTTCGTCTTCTGGATATCGAGGCAAAGGCGCCTCTGTACAACCACATTCTCGAGACCGTAGCGGGAGCGCCGACAATCCGTGCGTTTGGATGGCAAGCTGAGTATGCCCAACGCAATTCTCACTACACCGATACATCACAACGTGCCTCCTACATGCAAGAAAGTGTTCAGAACTGGTTGTCCTTCGTCTTGGATATTATTGTGGCGATTCTAGCTATTGCATTGGTTGGCATGGTTGTGACGTGGCCACAGTTATTCGATGCTGGCAGCGTTGGCGTGAGCTTGGTCATGCTCATTTCTTTCAGTAACCTTTTGACGCGTCTTCTCAAAGCTTGGACAGCGATGGAGTCAAGTATTGGCGCAGTATCCCGTGTAAAACAGTTTGTGGCGGACACGGAATCGGAGAACGACCTAGTGCCAGGAAGAGGCAGAGGCACAGGTTTGCCAGAGGGATGGCCTTTGAGCGGAAAATTGTCATTGGAAGATGTTTTTGCGACACATAAGTAAGTCCAAAGCTGGAAAGTATAAGTCAGGGCGTCACTAACCGGTCTCAGACCCAACACTGACCCGGTTTTAAAGGGAATTTCTGTTTCCGTCCCTGCCAGTGAACACATTGCCATTTGCGGTCGAACTGGCAGCGGAAAGAGCTCGCTCATTTTGAGTTTGCTGCGAATGCTGCAAGTCGAGAAGGGCCATATTCTGATTGACGACTTGGATGTATCTACTGCGACTGTTGCTGACCTTTGTATGCGCATCAACGTCGTCCCGCAAGATCCTTTCTTTATCCCCGGCACCGTTCGCCTAAACCTTGATCCATTTCGAGCAGCATCTGATGATGACGTGACAGCGGTGCTGCGCAGAATTGGGCTGTCGGACACCATTCAAGCTTTAGGTGGATTAGAACAAGAGCTAGATACCGCTGCCTGGTCTGCCGGCCAAAAGCAACTGTTATGCCTGGGCCGAGCAATGTTACGGAAGAGCAACATCCTTATTTTGGACGAGGCTATGAGCAAGTAAGTGTATAATATTTCTGCCTCCTGCTTGAGGCCAAGCTAAACATGAGCAGTGTCGACAGCGTGACAGAGTCGATGATGCAGGATATTATAGACACTGACTTCCAGGAGTGTACTGTTATTTCCGTTATGCATAGCTTAGCGCATGCCTTAAAGTATGATAAGCTATTGCTTTTAGATAGTGGGAAAATGGTGGCATTTGATGAACCAACAAATTTACTCAGTAGTAATAGTAGGATAGAAGATCTCTATAAGATAAATGCTTAGGGATAAGGCTACTAAAGGTTACCTGCCTTAATAAAAATTAAATACTATTAAGCTTATAGCATATGGGAGTTATAATAGAAGGTTAGTTAATGTCCTTTATCGGCATCTGTTTATTTCCAAATACAGGGTTTTCAATGGCATAGCTTGCAAGTAGATCTAGATTGCCAGTATAATAATGTAATATGAGACCCCAAGCTGTTTCTTCCTTCTATCAGTCCTTCTCCACTTGACTCTACAATATGGAAGCTTCATGCGAACCCGGAGGGATACCGGGAAAAGGTGCAGAGTAGGGTCTCGCCTTCATCCTGAGTTCAGAGGTATGCCGCTTTTGATTCACATTCTGTGACGCCCCCACGACATCCTTCCGCCCGCTACCATATCAGCATCTTATGCACGGTCTGGCTTTGATCTATCGAAGGGGTACTTGAGAACGCTGATGCTATTGGAATAGTCTGATAAATCAGGGTTTAGCTGTACCTGGAACCAGATATGTCAGCGTTACATAGAAACATAGACGACGACGGACGTACTAGATCAACTGGACATGTAGCCTTCTTAGCACCATAAGTAACAATCTCAGGCTTGCTATCCGTAGTCTTGATCAGGACTTGCTGGGACGTAGCCTGCGAGGGGTCACCTAGAAGATAGTTGAACGGCTCAATGGTCATGGCGGAATGCGCAGTCGAGAAGACGGTGTTGGGAAGGTCACCTGTGTGGGGCATATGGTGCATTCCTAAATTGAACCAGAGAACTCTGTATCGCAGGCGTTTGTAATTAGCTGAAATCCATTCCACCAGAACTAATCAACAGATGCTTACATGTCCTCTTGCACAAGCGACTCGCCGTTAAAATACTTATCAAAGTCAACTTGAGGGTCTTCGGGGGTTAGCGAGTTGTACGCTCCAGCAGCGTACGTCTCGTTGTCCTTTTGTCGAGTGACATAGAGATGATGTGTTGTGTGGTGAGCTGCGTTCTGCGTAATCGGGGAATCCTCAACGGTGAGATATGCCACACCAGAAGCTATAAATGTTAGTCGAGAGGCTATACCATTTGGGTTTTCAGCGGGCACTGACCTGGTACTATCCTGTACCCGGGATATTCTCCATAGGGATTTCTTTGGTCCTTATTCACCACAGCATACATCGCTCCGCCATTGGAAGACCAATTAATCTTGCCATCATCTTCGTTCTCTATGAAGCTCTTGACCGCCTTCATAGTATTACGTGTCTGACCCTCAGACCATTTATACCTATTTCGAAATAGTTAGTAGACTGCAGAAAGAATCTGGTATAAGTAAAATACTTACTTTTCAGTCGTGGGTTGGATAGCAACCTTTTGCAAAGAGTTGTTCTCCCCCAAGATGTCGAAGTCGGCTTTGAATGTGATTACGTGATCATGGAGAGATCCGGAAAGGCTGTCATGGATCTTAAACCCGTAATCTTCGTTCTGAGCGTAGAATGCTGATGAGATATAGCCTGATGCTCTGACAGAAACTTCGATAGAACCGTCGAGGGAAAATTGATAGGTTGTCATGTAGTCGTAGTTCCCAATGGTGTAAATGGCACGGATGTTGAATGCGATGTTCTTTGTTACGGTGGTATGTCCGCTCCAGGAGTGGCGTTGGATAGGGAAGCCCTTGTCAATCTCGAACATGCCTTGGTGATGAATTAGCGTGAGACCTTGTATAGTATAAGGTCTCGACCTACAGAGACCGTCCTTCTGAGTATACGTCGTCTCGCCCGTAGTCTGGGTGACGTTGACGTAGTGCGAGTATGCCGGGCAGTCGTAACCTGGGCCACGTTAGCGTTGACTGATAGACTAGAGGCGTCTAGGCAAAGATCAGTCTTACCCTTTACGAGAGAGATCATTGCGGGCCCGAATCCAGACATGCTGTCGAAGTAACTAAGGGATGAAACTTAGGAAGAGTAGAGCATCAGTAGATTGGTCATGACTTACCAGATTCCAGATTGCACTGGATCGATGCCGCTATACATGGTATTAATAAGAAGGCAGCGTGGAACGAGAGTTGCTTCACAACTTACGCATAATGCGCGATCGCCTCATCCATTCCAAGCTAGAAAAGTTAGTCAAGCCCATGTAAACTGGTGTCACACACACACACACCTCGTACATAATTCTCTTCCCTTTGTATCTGATGTCATAAAGTCGTAGTCCGTTATCCCGTGTGATACTTACATAGAACGAAAAGTCCACTAGTGAAGTTGCATCAGTAAGCCACAGCAGTAGATTGAACCTCAGTATTCACTCACTCCAAGTCACGTAACTCTCATTTTTGTCAATAGAGAACCTTGCCTTGCCAGATTGAACAGAGGCTGGCGGAGGCTCATCATCCAGGGGGAGATCATCGCCGTGTTTATTTGTATGGGCCCAAGGCTCATCCAAGTTCATTCCGAGGGGTTTGAAATCAGGTTGCGTAACGGCCGCACGGAGATCGTCGAGATCTTTGTAAAATTCATTGTTGTATACCCAGCCTGTCACTTTCCACTTGCTGGGATCACGACCCGTGATATCTGTCCTCAAGTACAGACCCAGCGGAAGTAGTGAGATTGTGTCGTAGATACTAGTGACAGGTGCGTTGAATCCTTGCCACATGACAACTTTTCCGTCTGAAACTGTGAGAGGTGCTGCAAAAGCTAGCGGGATCTGGAGCCCATCATCGACTGTCTTTGTTCTGTTAGATAAGTAAACAGATATCTCAAACCATGGAGCTCACCAGGTTCCAGAGGCGTTTCGTTACGTCCTCTGCCTCTTTCATGACTTCAAGGTTGAAATTGGCATACTCCTCCGCATCAGGGTTGACGACTGGGATCTTCCCGTCGCCTGTCTTTGTGTTCGTGTAGGTGTATGGCACAACAACTGATGTATTAGTGACGGGCAACGGACCAACCTTGAACTCCTGGAGATAAGCACTTTCTGGTGCGCCAAACATGACTGTAGCTAGGGCATATCGTGGCGGAGCTCTATGTTTATCTGACAAGAATGGCAGGACATCGCTCTTGTTAGGCATCATGAGCTCGACCGACATACTAAATCTCGTGAGTAAGAGTTAAGCATTGTCACTCGCAATACAAGACTGACATCTTATTGTCCCGGCTGGAATCAATTATTAGAAACTTTCAAGAACACATAGGATCTAATAAATACCTCCCAGCATCCTCTGCTGTAGTCAGATTGAAACCTGTTGCATTGCTATGCAGGAGAGCAAGCACATCGGCAGTTTCTATGGCGCTCAGAGAACCCCAGAAGTTCTTGTGGGGAGCATTCGTCGACGGCTGGCCTGACGAACAAAGAGGTCCACCGTCCAGCTTCCAGCTGCCTAGCCTTCCGGGAGGAAATGCCCTGGCGAGAACCAGATGAGCCAGAGAAGCTGGGACAAACAAATCTAAGAGACGCATCGCGCTTTCTGTCGTATGTCTGAGTGCAAGATAGAAGCTTGTGTGTTTGTAGCAGACAAGAACCGGCGAGGACAGACTGACTCTGCTGGTGCCAAACATTGTGTGAGTAGTCAAGGACTGCGGTTTATATAATCCTCGAATACCTTAAGAACGGCATTCATAGCCGAGTAATCGCTGCGGATAACGAGTCAGTAAAAGTATCCCCACGCGACATATCATGCAACTATGACACGACTCAACTCAGGATCCATTCCAAAAGCTCCCTTCGCAGGATCCATAGTACTATCAAGGACAAGGAGGACGCCCATGTCGATATTGTGAGGATAAGTTGCAACCGGGGAAGATAAGGATAGTTGCCCCTCTTGTCTCCTCATAGATAAGACCATGAGTAGCAAAAAGCCCACTAGCGAGAACTGTGGCTTGCATCTCGGTAAACGAGGCTTGCAAATAATAACCAGGGCCCGATAGATATACTTAACCGATGTTTCGGATCGTGCATAATGCATGCCTCCCCCAGTATTATATACTTATTTAGAGTTTAATGGGGCGAGTAATAACGTCCAGAGCATATTGTGTTATCGTGGAGAGGGCTAGGATTCCAAGGCTTGGATTGGCCTGGCCGTTCGAGAGGTCGCATCTGGCGTTAGTGGGTCCGGACGCCGGAACGTCCGTGAGAGCGAAGAACCAGAACTTTAAACAGTATTCTACATAGTGGTTCATGCACACATGCAGTAGACACAGGAACTCAATTGATAACAGAAATCAAAAAAGGGCAATTATATAGCTAATCATGGATAACTTTACCAGTTGTAGTAAATGTTAGCGAGAGTGGGGTATATGAAGATATTGTGCTGGGTATATGGGTGGAAATATGATACCATGCTCCCGATACTAAGATTAGATTATAACTAGCCCAAGTCAGTAATGTATTTTTGTGACAAACTGCAATTTGTTTTGAAGAGTTTTTGAAGGCAGATAAATAATAGCAACCTGAGGGAGATATCGTCGAGGTTGAAAAATTCTCGTCTAGCTTAGAGGAAATCTCACTGCCGTTCGCAAAACAATATTACCCTGCGCTCACTGATCGATGTAAGCAGTCATACTATTATTAAACGTACGCGTACTTGATGAAAACTGGACGAGTAATAATGCAGTTTTAATTCCAATAAATATGGAATATTATTAGTGACAGAGAACGAACATAGATAGTATAGTTCGTTCATCATCTAGCAAGATGAAGTTGTATTTATGATAGTCATATTGCAGACACTACAGAATAACGCTGAGAACCCATTATAATCGTCGACTGACATCGTAGGTCACAATGTCACCTTACTCTATAGTATCCGAGCTTTCCAAGACACCTGGATTATAAAGACCTCTGATATATTAGGGAGTGAGAATCTCCTTAGCAAATCACTCTTTCGGTACTTGAGGTTGTGTACCGCAATAGAGCCTGATGTGACTGCCGGATGTTACCTGACTTTACAGGAGAATTTGTGTTAATCTTACCTCCAGAGTGTCACCACGTACAAAAGTCGGAGCCGCAATGGGCTTCGAAGTCACATGCCATGTGATTAGAAAGGGGAGACTCGACCTCGGAGAAAAAGGGCTGCGGCAAATTTAGATCCCTGTATTGTGTTTACAAATTTAAAAGACAATAGCTAGGGGATGTGTGATGACTGGCTTGTGTAGGTAGAAGCTTTGGTGCAGATGGAATGTCTTGCTAAAGTAAAGAGCGGAGATTAGGTTTTATATTTATCTCTTTATCAAAATAGAATATTACGCGTTAAAGGATGTGGTTACTTTCTAATAGAACTATCCTCTTCACTGGCAGCTTGCTTTTACAGATGCAGAGTGGAATCGGCGTAAGTATCGGAGGGGTAAAATGCTACAATGAAATATAGCGCTACACATGCACAAGGGTTCAGTTACTTACGCTACAAGATGCAGAGGGGACTCTCTTGACTTGAGAAGTTCTCTTTTTTCTTCAGAACAATGGACACTATTAAGAAATCGCAGTCTCCTGCTGTCTAGCAACGCGTCGCCTCCTAGATACTATCTCACATAAACGACGCCAAATTTCAAGATGCCAGGGTACGTCGAAAGGCTGCATGCTGCTGTCACTCGTATCTTCGATGGCGTTGAAAACGATGTGCTGATTGAAGAGTTCGAGACGGTAGCCGACAACGTTGTTGACAAAGTTGCCGGTGCCGGCTAGACGGACTGGGAGGTCAATGACACATGCCGCATCGACTATTTTCGAAAGACAACTTAGAAACAGAAATACACAAGTGGGCACCGACAGGATACCAAATGATGGTCCACATCAATGACGATTGTGCTTCTGAAGGTCTTGTCGATGCTTTCGAAAAGATGCATACAACAAACCCGAGAATCAGACGTCGACTGGAGCATTTCACTGTCTCTCATTCAAAGCAGGTAGAACTAGCTGTCAAGCTCAATCCCTTTGCCAACCATAGAATTGGGCATATCAAATACTGGTATAACTCCTTGAAAAAGTACATTCTCGGACACGGGAGAGCACAACGTATCGACCCGCTCCAGGACAATAGGTTTTGTCCACTTGCTCCATAGTGCCTCTCCTATATCACAAGCGGATGGGTGATCGTATGTCCGAACGGCTGCAACAAGACTTATGTATGAAAGATCATCTGAGAAGCCAGAGAGAGTACTTGGACAAGACCACATGGCCACTGTGGAACAGGCTCTTGGAGGTATATTCATGAACCCGACTCGTCACATACTTCTAGACGATCCGATTGGGACCTTGAGAAAGAGAAGACGCCAACTTTGTTGTTTTGAATCAGGATACCAGTTCGCCCCCGGTAAATGCCCAAGACCTTGTTAGTAATTGGGTGCTGACAACGTAGTTTTAAGGCCGCATGTGGTCACCAAGGGGGTGGTGAAAGCTCCGAAGGCTACGTGGAGGCGTTGATAGGTAACTAGTGCTCAGTATAAATCTAGCGTGATCAATTTTGCACGAACTTCACGTGTGTATCACGTATGATCACGACCATGGGCCGGAAGCAACGATTATCACACGGTAATACTTACCCTTGCTAGCTGTAATACATGGCAGTCAGATAGTTAGAGTAGGGAATAGAAACAATCCTGATTATGAGTAAGTGAAACCCCACTTGAAAAGCCACGTAATTCGCTCCGCTAAGTGAAGCAACTGCTATTCCGCCTCTATTTGACTTCATATATAAACCGCTAATGCGTAATGCCGCAATTTTTGGAGAACGACGTATTATCACTCAGGTGGCACAGTCGGGTCGAAGACCATTTACTCATCACACAAATCCAGGCAGTCTTCCATACTCTGACCTGTCCGGAAGGTATCAACCTGATGTTGATGATTGTGTGTAGAACAAGAGGCCTTAGGCATTTGCTAAAAGGATGGAAAATGAATTGAATCTGATTTATCTATTTGCAGCTGTTAAAGTAAAGATAGCCTGAGCTTACATTCACCCAGACCTATAGGTCTTCGCAATTCCTCCAAGATACAAGAATTTATCACCATAGTGATAGTAAGAAAGTAATATCGTTCCCGAGACTCTGCACAGAACCAAATGTTCTGATCTCACTTCGAGCAAGGCTTGCCATCGGTGTTTCCGCATTCATTGGTATCAGTGCACTTAGATCCACAACCATAATCAACAAAGTCAGAAGGGGTAGTCTGTTCCCAGTTATCCATGCATTGGGTCTCATCCCCCTTACCCCAGTTGCATCGCTGGCGGCGGTATCCTTTCTGACGCATGACCTGCTGTTGGGTCCAAACAGTATGGCAATCCCCATCGTCCCAAGTGCAAGCAGTAAGGTCTTGGGCCACGACACATTTGGATTCAGACTCAGTAGCCGTGAAACCGAGGCCCAGACTGAATCCCTCGATCTCACCGCCCACGTTGACACTGATGCTGTCCGATCTTTCCTGACAGACCTGTTTTCCAACAAGCTTCGTGGCAGTGCAAACTTGTGTATCAGTGCAGTAGATGTCACCAGTTGCTTTCTGCCATGGGGTATGTTCCACGGAGGTCTCTAGGACGTAGTAGTCATACCAGCATTTGCGGACCAAGGGAAACTTGTATGGGTGGGTAACCCTGTCCGAAGTTACGTAGGTTCCTTCACCGTCGGTATAAGGTCCTTCGTAGGTCTTGGAAGTATCGTCGCAAACAGGGAGACCACCATCTTCTCGCCTGGCAAGAGCTTGTCCAGGAGTGGTTGGTCCAGCCTGGGCAGCAGCCACGAAGAGGGAAGAGAAGAGAAGATTGTAGGCCAACATAGTGAGATTTTTTTGATAAACGAGTGTCAGAGACTGAAGTCTTTGGTTTGCAGGATTGAGATTGAATTGTTGAGTGAGTGAGTATTGTTGATGTTTTGAGCAATGTTGAGATTAAGAGGGCGTTTGGACTCATTTAAATACTTGATGATTCTATTGTCAATGCTTCTCTTCATCTTTTCAGATAGTTAGGATGATCCCATAATATGCCAAGCTTTCAAGCATCGCGAAAGCCGAAGAGCTAAGCTACATAACACGGGACAGGATGAAACGAAACAAGCTAGCTTGATTCCTTCCAACAGCAATATCCACTTTGGTACCCAGTCAAAAGCTATAAGTTTCAGATGAGATTGGCAAAGTAAGCTGTACCATTACATTACTTAAAAGTACCGTATCAAATACCTGTCTAAATTAATGTAGTTCCGTCAAAGTCTATCTTGTCTATTGAATGCAGACATCGACTCAGAGTTTGCAAACTGCACTAAACTGACATTCTTTACATAATAACTTTAGATCTCAGTAGCTTTTCTTCTCCCAAACTAGTAAGCAGTAGTCTGTATTTGTGCTCCTGTTATGGCATTCTCCTGAAACTGTGGCCCCTGCGATCGTCAGCTTACGGCGGAGCACATCGGGCTCCACTCGTTTAATTGCAGATAAGCGGCGATTCCAGCTGCCAAGAGGTATTGGGCCGCTCTACGCAAGGAAGACAGTATCACAATGCATTCTTACTTTATCTATATCAGTACAATCCTACAATGCTTTTATTGGAGAAATTGCATGGCATCAAGGCGTCCTGACATTTATGCGGTAAAGCATGAATTCTCGGAGTCTTGGCGAGATGACGGCTCGCAGCTAGCTCCTTCAAACTGGGGAGTTCTGGCGCTATCGTCGGTCCGTACTCATCAGGATTTTAGGGCAGGAAGAAAATCATGCCTTGGATGAATGCATATGTTAGCGTTGTGCAGGTAAGCTCTTTTGTCTAGACAGCTTTTTAGACACATCAATATTTTATGGTGAGCTCCGAGGCATTGATCTGCTGGATCACCGCCGCATAGCCATTTCTGGGCTTTCTTTCACATTACCTGTAGTGTCGTTGAGGAAAGAAATAGGTAACCTCAGTGAAAACCAAAGGTGAAAATGTGTAATAGCCTCTATGGTCCCTCTTTTAATTGTATGGACACCCTATAGGACGCAACTCTCGTACTGGTCGTGAATGTGGTAGGTTTGGTGGAAGGCCTATAGGGTAATACGTCCGAGAACCTACATAACTAAATGCCTTAATTAAAGACAAGATAAATCGGTAACCCCGTTGAAATCCCCGTCTCGGGATAAGTGTTGCATGAGAAGCATGCCTCGGATTCCATACGTTCGGTCTGTCCTCAACTCCCTCAGCTGAGGACGGAGACGTGCCTTGTGTTCACGAAGAGCCCTATAACTTGAATCATCGACAAAGGAAATGCAGTTCCGTCAGAGAAAGTCACCACGGACATACGCTACAGACACCATAAAAGACGCAAGATACGGTCACGGCAGAATTAAAGCCACGTCGAAAGATATAAACATGACAGTACTTATACGCGACAGTTATCATACCTTTCGCCATACGAGCGGCAAGGATGTAGCGCCAGTGCGAAGAAGCTTTGTAGCATGCCTCGAGCTTGTCGCATATAACGCCCTTGACTGCTATTTTGGCTGGCTAAAAACCACTGTGAATTGTCCAAATAATTTACTGGCTCTTAGCGGGGAAAAGAAGGCATAAAAGACGTGAGAAAATCATGGCGATATGGAGACTAAGATGTTGAGAGCATAGGATACTGGAAGGTAAGCCTTCCCCAGAGTGTCAAGATGAAAAACTGTAAGCAGAAAGGACTGTGAAATAAACTTCAATAAGAGTCTTCCGTATATTGGGCCAAAGTATATTTATCGACCGTGTTGATTACCGTTTATATGGCAAGGACCTTATCAATCTTGCAGAAGCCAGAAAGATTTTGCGACGATAAACGTATAGCGAACCCAGTGTTGACTAGTATACCGCAAGACTGACGAAATGCAGCCACATAACAAGCTATGCCAGGACGTTGAGGATACCCTGAAAGGGCCAACCGATGTTAACCCGACGTCAATAATCTAATTTATGTAAATTGTGTCAAGGAGCAGAAGTAGTTACCTGTTACGTCAGGCGACGAGCATATATGGCAAAAAGTGACCCGTTTCACCTTTGATGCCGAAAGTCTGATGTCTTGACAGTGTTCTAAGAAGAGATCCAGCAAATCGATGGGAAATAGCCCAAGTTGAAGATGTCACAGTTCGGAAACCAGGACAAGCAGAAAGAAGGAAGGGGGGAAACAATGGAGAAGCGGTAACTTAATATGCAACATGGCATGCCATCGATTACGAGCAAAGATTTGATTTAATGAGAGATATAAAGCTAATATCGTAAACTTCCCGATCTGGTTAAGTCTAATCGGAACTTTCATTCCAGAAATTCTCCTCATCTGATGATATCGTAGTGTTAGATACGCAACTCTCGATCTCGCTCTCGTGCCAGCCCCCGGCACGCATCCGGGCGCGACGCTCAGCCCTAGCTTTCGCTTTTGTAGCTTTCTCTTGCTGATATCACAGATCCTTCTGCTTTCGCTGCCATTCCCTTCGTCGTTGTGCCACAGGCTCCCAGCAAGTCATAGAGACCCATCTATTCTCACTGAACGAATCCTCGGGCACTATACCACCCTTCTCACACCAGCATGTAACGAATCTTTCGCCCCCGATGGCGAGTTTTTTGGCACGATTATATCGAGTCATGCCCGAACGTGGGTGTAGTCCACAATCAATAAAACAAAGCTGCATGTGCCCTTTTTTAACCTAGCGCCCAAATCGGGTTCCTAGTCGAGGACATCTGTAACCACACCCTTTAAGAAAGCCTTGTCATCGATACTGCCAGCTTGTCTCTGCAGATAATTCGTAAAGCTGGCTTCCATCCGACTTTTTGATGGGCAGGACGCTATTTCGATGTCGTTGCGCAGGTAAACACGTGATAGGCAATTCTTTTCCCCTGTGGGTGAGTAGTGACCACGGCTGAAGTGTGTAGTACCGCACTTGGAAATACGAAGCTACAGAGATGATTCGTTTTAGTAGGTGTGATACCCTAACCCGAGGTCTGCTGCCACTATTGATAGTCACTACAGGGGACAACTGACGTTTGATCCACTTTTTTTTATATTTATTGAATATTCTCTCAGCTTGGAATTTATAAATCTTAACGCTGCAAGATCCAGCAGCGCGACTCAACAGCTCAGTTAAGTCGTGATATCATATCGCGCCACGAGAAATATAGTACATGCGAAGCTTTGGAAGCTGATCCTTTAATTTAAAGCTTCATTTAAAATTCTGTATGTCAAAAACTGGGTGTAAACACACAAAATCTCAACTTACAGAAGCGCCAAGTCGTTATGATGTTTATGAAGCAGCCGAATGGAAGCCAAATATCACATTAATATTAAATCGTCAATTTCAGAGAGAGAACCCTCGAATCTGTAAAGTGCTTGTCAGACTGAGATATTAATCAACAATAGGCTGAATTCGTTCAATGTGTCCCGAATTTGAACTACATCGCGCCTGTGTGGGGTGTAAAACCAGATTTGCACCATACCAGCGCGTTACATATCGCGAAATAGTTTGACCTGGTGTTACTGGCGCGTGTTAAGGATTGCTGCGCCTGACGCGAGAGAAAATTTGGGGTCTCAAATTCGTACAATGCAGGTAGTAAAATTGTCATGGGTAATCGAGAAAGCGGCAAAGTCAACTTGGATTGATTGCTTGTCTGGGGTCACTGCTTGACTGGTTGATGGATCAAGCTTGCCAACTCTGACACATCCAACTTGTGCTGGGAATACAACACGACTGAATTGAATCTACGTTTCGCGCCACCGTGCATCCAGTACCCACAGAGACAGAAAGTCAATGACCTAGCCCAGTGGTTATGTTACTAAGCTTACACCGCCATTCCGAACGAAGAGTGAAGGGAGACGTGATTCATCAATTGGTCTGAGAACCTTTGGACGATGAAGTTTTAAAAGCTAGCCCGAATACGCGGACTTGATTTATTTGTAATTCTTGCATTTTACAGCTTGCATATGTAACACCCATTCTAGACGACTACCGTCAGCATTTCCAAGGTCAGCAGAGCCAATGCAACTATTAACAGCAAATAAGTATGTTAGATTTCGTATTCCATGTTATATCGAATGATCATCCGGTAAGAACGTTCATAGTCTAAGCGGGATCCACAGCCAATTGGTGAATTGGAGCTTCTTTGCAGATCTTGAAAGGAAGAGTCACTAGTGCTTATATGCATCCAGATAAGTACCGCGGGCCGGCTACAGTAGTAAGATGACTTGATGTAAGGAGTGATTATCGCGACCGTCAGGCCGTTACTCCATGTCAAATATCAGAGGCCAAGTGGATCATTCACATGTATATAGGTAGACCTAGACACTTCTGTCACCAACTTGGACCTTCAATCATACAACACACGTTGCACTCATATCAATACTTCAGTCTCCATCAATAAGCGTCTGGGCAAAGCAACAGCATCTAGGGTGGCTCACCTGTCTTGACCGAATTGCAAGGAGGTTAAGTAAGTAATGGCGTAAATAGTGAGGGGAAAGTGTCCATCACTTCCTGAAGACCTTGACTAGTTTGTATGCCACATTCCCTCGTCAAATGATGAGGCAAGTTAGGATAGCTGACTTCATTCACATCATAGTCCCTCAATGAACTTGTCGTACAAATGCACCACAAGAACAAGTAACGAACAATTACCCCAATACCAACGACACTATGAACGTATCTCGGCCCTGTGTTAGCATTGAGTGGGTTGGGTAGTGCATCTGCAAAAAGAAATCGTAACTTAGGATTAAGCTCTTTGCCTCGACACGGGATCGAACCGTGGACCTTGTCATTACTAGTGACACGCTCTACCACTGAGCCATCGAGGCGAGATCTGAGTGGCAATTTTGGTCGGGTTCCTGTTAATATTGTCGGCAGGGTCAAGTCAGTGACTTAAACTCGTTGATTCTGAGTATAGGGTCCTGGTTTTATGAGAGGCATTTGTCATTATTTTAATGCAAAGTCCCATATTGTTTGTGAGATAATGTGAGATAAATAACTGGAGGGAGACCATGCGATTATGTAACTGAGCTTTCCGTCTTGCAAAACTGGTGACATCCTCCATTCTTCCTGGGGTATGAGTTAAGAGATGTCCTCGGTGTCTCTCTTGGATGATCAGTGATTCTTAGTTGCCCGACAGTGGGGGAGACTGAGAACCTGTAAGGTTCCGATCGTATCAGTCTCGGCAGTCCTTGGGGTGAATATCTACGATCCATCGTCCGCCCGCGCTTCGCCGGAGGGAGTTGAAGCAACGGCTACAGCCGGGCTTCCAAGGATCATGGCACGAACGAGGACGCGTTAGCACTTTGATTGTTGGTGAGAAACAGTTGATGGGATAAAGCTTGGCCCTCAAATCAGATACCTGCATATCGCGGTTTCAGTCCCCAATGGTACGCGAAACGACTTCAGAGGCCAGCACCCACCACGCGCTTGGACAAAGCCGGCGACGTTGCACGTGCAAAGCCCTTCGTCTCCACGTTACTGACTACTCATCAATACCTCACCTTCCTCGGATCCTGTTACTGGCTGAACGGGATAAAAGGCTTATCGGGGTGAGCGATGTTCAGTTAGCCCTTGCCTGCCGTGAGCTCTGCTGTCATTTCTGAATATTTGATGAATTTCTATCACTACTCCATATTTCTGACGTTACTATCGAGAGATGGTCTGCAGCGGGATGTCTCCTGGTGGTGGGTTGGCTGTGTGCTTGAATCTAAGCCGGGGAGCAAGCGGGTTTGGGGTAACCCTATGAGGCTAACAAGGTAGCGGTGTGATCTTGTCAAAGAGCTGAAGCTCTCCATAGTTAACTGGCGGGATATCCACTTAGTTGCGATAGGGGTCGTCCGAGATTTCCGAATAAACTTGCAGCCCCTGTAGTTAGGTCTTCGATGGCATTAGTGTTTTGTCGCTTGAGAATGCCGGAATCCGTGTTGGTTCAGGCCGTTGAAGAATAGTCTTGTAAGGCGGTTATGGTGGTGAGGGACGCAATGATCCTCTTTAATGTGCTGAGAATTTGGAACTGACTGCGACCGTTGCAATTTCCGTCGACGGTGGATTCAGAAGCAATATGCTTGGAAATACTGGCTGCTGCAATTAGAATGGCATGTTAAAACGTCGCTGATGATATGTGGCAATGGTGAGCCAAGATGAACAAACCCCATGTTGGGCACCCGATGATCGATTTCTAGAAATGAGGAGACTGCAAGTGTGGCTTGGGAAGAAGGCGTCAAGGCAAGCAATCTCTTTCTGGGTCAGGTCACTGCGGTCGCTGCTTAGCACGTCTGATGCTTGGATGAAAGTTAGCGGAGAGTAATGGTCTATGCGGAAAGAAAGGAAGGTGCTCGTATCCTATGACTTTGCTCGTCAATATCTCTGACAACTTTATTCGGCAAGATCAACATACGTCTAACTCTAGAAAGAGTTATACTTTTGACCAAGGACACATTGCACGTCCACTGCTAGAATAGCGGGGGCTAAAGTTAACAAATGCCTCATCCCCGTCTCACAGTGAAGTCTCGATTACGCTGCCATTTTTTAATTGAGGATTGGGTCTTTTACGAAGATTGATTAAATTCATCAATGACTACTCTAGCAGAAGCAACAGCTTAGAAAGAACTTTCTTGAGCCGGAACATAATAGCCGTTACTTGAAACCGAATTTTGAGTCATAAAATAATCCATTCTTAGTCTGACAGTTCCAGAATAAATAACTTTGGGGCCGTTGTTGTGTAGTCTTTAGCTCGTACTGCTCTAGTGAATCATTCATCAACCTCGAAGGTTGATTCATTGGATAATGTGGCTCCATGCTATTGGAAACTTTATGTCACTCAGTTATTGGCAATTTCTGCTGGACCTCGGACCGTTTAAACCCTGACGTGTTTCATGGTCATTTAATATTAACCACGGCGAAAGGTCCATAGTATGTGACTATAAAGGCACGACGATAACAATATGCAGAACATTTTGACAGGCCTGACCCGTTTGAGCCCTGAATGATTCACAATAAGCATAACAATCAGTATCAATCAGATTGTCAAGATGGCCGGTGGTCTAAGGCGCTGCACTCAAGATCTAAATCTTACCTGGTTACCCAGTGGTTTTGCAGTATCGAAAGATTCTCGGGTTCGAATCCCAATCTGGACACACTCGTTTTTACTGTTTTCTATTTATTTTATTCTTTCAACCTCCTCCGTTATGACGATGTGTTGTTACTGCGTTTCATTGATATCTAGGCCTGGAGCTGCTAGCTTTATATATAGTGCTATTAGAAACCTCAAGAGAAAGGTCTCAATACCCACCTGATAGTGTGTGCATCAACCCCATGACCGTGTTCGTAGCTACAGTGTGACATGCTTCAAATGGAATCGACGTAGGGTTCGTTGCCTCTGTCTAAAGCGGCGATTATTGTGACAGGCGAATTTCCGTTAACGCATGATTGGAAAAGTTATAGGCATTAGAAGCTATTGCTTAAATACGGGATTGTGATACTATCTACAAGTAAGGATACGTGGCAGAAGGCATCACAATTATTATAGGCGTGAAACAAGACTAATTACGACTTGGGACTTTCAGTCTACAACTACGGTAGATAGCGTTGATCTCCGTAATCCGCTAAAGTCGTTTAAACTCTAGTATCGGAGATATGGCGGCATCAGTCTCAGCTGAGCATTGCCTCTGTGTTGAAGTCATTAATAAGGTGAAGTCCTTTACCAAACTCCTATGCCCACTATTAACCTTTTTCCCTAACCCAGGCTTAGTTTGAAGCGAGGGGCTTTCCTGACGTCGCTCAGGTACCACCTATATCCAGGGCCCAGACCTTAGCCTTTAAGGCATCCACTTCGGGCTTTAGGAGAGACTGTAAGCGACAGGAGTGAATTGTCAATCGATTGGGGGTATCTTTTGGTAGTGCGTTTGGGTGTGACATCGGAGTGTAGTTGTTCCTTTGTAGCATCCAAATAGCCTCTTTCGAGCCTGGGGAGGGAAAACGAAATGAATCAGATGAATAATGCGAAGTATTTTCTGATGGGAGATAGAGAGGAGACGAGTGAAAGCATCGAACAGCCTTGAGTGTTGAGTACAGACTCAAGTTACGGAAACGCCTTGCGGGACGAAGGGAGTACAAATCCGCGTTTTTCATTTGTTTGGTCAATGCCCCAAGCATCATGAACTCGCATTCGGGAACGGTGCAAGTGGAGCCCGCGCATATCCTGCCCAGGACGGTATGCAACCGGTCAATCAGGTCGTTGAAAAGATCCTTTGTCTTTTGCTCAATATTATCTGCTCTGGTCAGAATGATACTAGGAAATGGGCGGTGAACATACCAATGATTCCCGGAGATATGGGCAATTTTAGGGTATTTATGCGTCCTGTACTTTGCATAACTGCCACTCTCGTCACCTGCTTGAACGTATCGTCTAGTCGAAATACGGATGCAATGAAGATCCACTGGACAAGCTCATCACATATTCGGTTGGGGAGTGACTGAGGTAGCCGTCTTATCCATATCTTGACAAAGAACGACACAGCTTCACGACAATACAGGTCGTCCACAACTTTAACAATTGAGGCTAATTTCTTCAGCGTAACTTTACTCAGCAAGCTTTGAGTTTGTGCGTGGATAATCCTCAAGACAATTTTTAGAGCTTCAGGATCAAATAGAGAGGCTCAATTTTCCAGTGATAGAGGCCGTCAACCTCTGATTTATGAGTCTCAACATATTGTCCTTGAAACATTCTTCTAGCACGGCGTGATGCTAGTGTAAGTGGGCTTTAGACAACTTTAGCCTCAGTTCCAATACTTCTTCATTTCCTAAATGAGGAGGGAAAACCAGTCAGTTTCATTCTACGGACGAAACACGAAATGCGTTTCCCATGTTCTCTCAGAACTTTATGAGAGTGGGCGCTCCCAGAGGTCTCGGACAACACAGAGTGACCATTTCTATGCCCTGGATCTTAGAGCGCAGGTGACTCTTCACCAGCAGACCTACCGGCGACCACTGCTTTTTGAGCAGTTGAGGAAATGGAAGTGACTGATCTGTTTGCGCTCTGAGAGGATTTAGTCAAGTAGGAAACAATAATCAAGGTATCCCCATCAGAATCAATATCTTCGTAGGATATGGCCATATCTGAGAAAGTTACTTTGTTTTAGATAACAGGAGAATCGGTCTTGCAATAACTACTTAAGTTGAGCGAACGAAATGATTAGTGTGCGCAATGAAAATAATGACACGAACTTTTGACGGCTATAAGCATAGCTTGGATCACGTGCAGCATGACCCACATGATATCGGTTCTCTACATATTCGAGCCCCGCTCATGGCTGGTCTTATCATTTTACGGAGTAGGGAGTAGTTGGATTACACCACACTGCGGATAATTTGTCGGTCTCAGTTGTAACACTTTTGAGCATTTTGCGAAACATGCAGGGTAACCCTGGCTGTAATGGATAGATGAATCCATTCACGTCAACTTAACGTGTGGAGATCCGCCACAGATGCTCCTTTATCAAGCCCCTGCCCAGTCCAACGAATTAACTGGCAAGGGCGAGTCTGCTACTAACAGACGGTAGTATCCAAAATCCCTCGACTTTAGAAAATCTCTGTCTCCATGGATTTTCTTCAATCATTAGAAAAGTGCATAAAGTTTACAGAGCCTCGGTCTAATCGCTACACATCCATCGTTGTCTTATCTGGAGATCACTGCAGAGTCGAGGTTTGCGGCTCGTGCGTACTCCGTCACGAATCGGACATTACCTGTTGAGATACTGCAGGTCACTTGTCTTCTCCGAGTGTCCAGCTCCTAGCCCTTCCATCCTCCGTGTGCTAAAGTAATCACATCTGGTGCGTGCATATGAGAGGCTAGCATACACAATCCGTTATGAACCAAATCGAAGCATGGCTTACTCCAATCATTGGACGCGGTTGTTGGAGGAGGGATATCAATCTTTATTGGTTGTCTCACTCGCACAGCATACCAAATGAGTACTAGTTAACCATTGATGGTCGGCTTTCCTTTGTCTGTTACAATCACAGACATAATCGTAAGCCTGGAGAATCTCATCTTACCCCGCGTTGTTCGTGGGAGGTCGAGGATACCATACAGAAACTTATCACAATCTCAAGGATATTGCCTTCACTGTTAAAGAGAGTCAAAAGTGCTAGACAGACCGCAACGCACCAGTCTTGATGCCACGGAAACAATGCCTGCTGTTAACGCTTGTTTGATACTTCCTGAGCCGACGATGGCCCTGGCGGAGCTCAACGACACTATCGAAAAACACCAACAGGTGTTATGGACATCGCCAGAATGCCTTGCTGAGAGAGCATCACAATATGAGCAACTCGGAATTGCATTTCACTCGAAATATCGAATAACGAGCTCCCATGACGATTTAGAAGCAGCCCTAGAGAACTACTATCAATGTCTCGAAGCTACACCAGAGGGGGACCCTCAGTGGCAACGTCGGTTTCAATATATCGATCCTGGTAATGGAGAGGAATTTGAGAAATCGGGAGAACTGGTCGACCTAGACAAAGCGATTGAGCGATGCAAAAAAGCACTGGACTGCGTGGATGGAGACCATCCAGACCGTCCTCGTCGTCTCAACCACCTTGCTGAGAGAAAGCGAGAGCGTTTTCACCTCACTGGGAGTATGGATGACCTCGACACCTCTATCGCCCTCTGCAAAGAAGCCTTGAAACTTACTATTCAAGGCCATGTCGATTTGCCTGTACGAGCAAGTAATCTCGCTTCAACTTGCCACGACAAATTCCAAGTTACAAAGGCTAAGGAAGACCTTGACGTATGTTTTCGCTACTACTTACAAGCACATCATGCAACAGCAGAGGACAGGCCAGAGCATGCTTATCGAATCAAGTGCGTTGGTGATATGCACATCGAGCGATACCAGTTAGGGTACAATGTATCCGATCTTCATGCAGCGATTGATTGCTATGAGAGTGCGGTTGCAGCAACGCCACCAGATCATCCTAACCTCGCGGTTCGGGTTCAGCAATTGGGAGTAGCTTACCACAAACGGTTCCACAGGCTAGGATTGTCGCGAGATCTGGACAGTGCTTTGACGTGCTTCGGAGAGACTCTCAACCTGACCCCGAAAGACCA
This sequence comes from Fusarium aywerte, assembly GCA_013186375.1. NCBI lineage: Eukaryota > Fungi > Ascomycota > Sordariomycetes > Hypocreales > Nectriaceae > Fusarium > Fusarium aywerte. The sequence goes on along the minus strand of JABCQV010000162.1, from coordinate 71,847 downwards.
TCCCGATTACGGTTACCGAATGTGTCAGCTTGGAGTGGAGTATGGTGAAAGATTCAGAACTGGGGAGAATATGCATGATTTCGACACTGCGATAAGTTTGCTTCGAAACAGCATCCAGATGGCATCGGAAGAACATCCGAACCTTGTTCATCAGATCTATAATTTGGCTGTCGTTTACGGTGACGGATATGACAGAACGTCGGCTATCGATCTTTTAGATGCGAGTATCGAGCAATACCAGAAAGCACTTGCAATGAGGGCGACGGATAAGTCAGAGCGAGCGCGCCAGCTTCAAAGCCTCGGGTGCGCATACCAATCAAGGTACGAGAGGAGAGGGGCCATTGCCGATTTGCGTGTCGCCATCCAGTATTACTTGGATGCCCGGGAGTTTACAGCAGAGAATAGTCCAGAATGGCCAGAGCGACTGCAGCACATTGGAGTGGGATATCATGCCAGGTTCGACAGATCTCATCAGATCGAAGACATCAATGCCGCTATTACCATGTATAAGAAAGCCCTAGACCTAACACCTGCGGATCACGCATATCTACCATATCGAATCATCGCCATTGGCCGGGGATATTCTGATAGATACCAAGCATCAGGTGATCTGGATGACCTGAGTGCAGCCATTCACTGGCATCAGAAAGGTCTAAACGAGAAAGAGAAGTTGGACGGAGCCCAGCGAACATTTCTTCTCGAATGCCTCGGAGCTGAGCATAAGATGAGATACGAAAGGCTTGGCCAATTTTCAGACCTTGAGATAGCAACGAAGAGAAGCCTAGAGGCTCTTGAGGCAACTCCTGAGACGGACTATAATCGACCACGCCGGTTGCACTATGTAGCTACATGCTATCTCTACATGTACAAGACAACTGAGGCTCCACCAAACCTCGAAACAACGCTGAGGTATCTTCACGATGCAGTTAACGATAATTATGGCAGTCCTGCTGACCGATTCCCACCCGGCAAGATGCTATTCGGTCTATACACGGAAGCCCAAAATTGGAAGATGGCATACGAGGTTGCTGTGAGTGTTGTATCGCTGATCCCTCTTCTTGCACCTGCCTCCCTCGAGAACACGGATAAACAGTTCATGGTGGTCTCAGCTGCTGAGGTCGCAGGTCTAGCATCTGACGGGGCAGCGGTGGCGATCCTGGCTGGTATGGAGCCCTACCAGGCTGTTGCCCTTCTTGAGATGGGACGAGGTGTTTTACTCGGTACACTCAGTGACATGAGAACCGATGTCTCTCATCTCAGTGAAAGGCATCCTGAAATGGCGGATGAATACATAAAGCTTCGTGACCAGCTTGATGAACCTGTCACAACCCACCTTGGTGATCTGAAAACTTTGGACCGGGCAAATAAGCGCTACTCAGCAGACGGCAAACTGCAATCGCTGGTTAGTAGCATTCGAAAGCTACCTGGATTCGATCGATTCCTCTTGCCCCCACTCGAGAGGGATATTCGAGGGGCTAGTTCATCTGGCTCTGTCGTTTTAATTAATGTCAGTAACATTCGTTGTGATGCTCTGATTATAGAAGAGAGTCATATTCGAGTTTTTCCGCTTCCTCAATTGCATATGGAAGACATTCATGTCCGCTCGGTTGCCCTTGAGGCACGATCGATCAATACGAAGCTCCTAGAGTGGCTATGGGATACATTCGTCGGACAGATACTACAGACTCTGGGACTAGGCGGCAAGCCCGAACACTGTTGGCCGCGAATATGGTGGATACCCACTGGTTCTTTAACCAGGTTCCCTCTACATGCAGCAGGATATCACCTGAGAGGCAGTAACGACACAGTTTGCGACAGAGTCATTTCTTCATATTCCTCGTCCATAAGGGCACTAATACGTGGGCGTCAGAGCCTTCGTCTGCGGGATACTGATGCTGCCCTCCTCGTCGCAATGGATCATACACCAAAACAGGACCATCTCCCATTCGCTATAAAGGAAGTTGAGATGTTATGTGGGCTTTTGGAATCCCAGCTAGTGACGAAAATAGACCCTGGTAACAGCAAGGAGGAGGTATTGACACTTCTACGTCGCTGTCAAGTCTTTCATTTTGCAGGTCACGGCAGCACTCATAGCCACAACCCACTACTGAGCAAGTTGCTCCTGCAGGATTGGGAAGATAGCCCACTTACTGTAGGGGACCTGTTGGCAATTAAAATCCACGACAGGAATCCTTTACTGGCCTATCTCTCTGCATGTGGGACCGGTCGTATTAGCAAGAGAAGCTTTGCTGATGAGAGCGTTCATCTTATCAATGCATGTCAACTAGTTGGTTTTCGCCACGTGATAGGCACGCTATGGGAGATCAGGGACGAACTATGTGTCGGAATAGCCAGGATTGTGTATGAAACATTGAGGGACGAGGCAATGTCCAGCGACTCAGTTTCTTATGGGCTGCATAAAGCTACCAGAGCGTTTCGTGATCATTGGGTACATAAGAAAGATAGCTACAGGAATGGGAGTGATCTACTAAGGGAAATGGTAGTTCTTAAGCCGGACATCCTTCCAAATACCACATTCGCAAATGCATGCGACGACCCGAAGGATACAAGCGTCCGGGATGTAATTGCTGTGGACGACGAAGAGGATTCTGATACTGCAAGGCTTTTAGGGTGGGTTCCGTATGTGCATTACGGTGTCTAGAGAATGCTTTAATACTGATATATAAGTACAAGACTAGAATTGAAAAACTGTATACTGCATAACGAACTTAATAAAGTGTAAAGACAAGTTGAATTATTATAGTATTTTCTGTTATCTAATATATCAAAGCAGAGTTATTTTATAGACCGGCTTAAGAGGTGCTTAGAGCAATAGGATAAAGCCCAGTTATGGTTTGACTAGTGATGCACAGATAGAACCCGCAAGAAGTACCCCAAATCACCAAGTTCAATTTTTTATCCCCAGGTCTAACTAAGGCTTTCCTTCGAATTAACTCTTTTAGTGCTATCTGTATCTAAAATTGCAACCTGGCTGCTGCTATTGAGCTCAAAAACCGTATCAACGTAAATCGCATTGGTGGGTATACCATTCTTTCCATCATTCGTCTCGACTGATGGCGGTTTCCGTCTTGAAGTAGCCTCAGCACCATCTACGTTGAGGCTAGAAAGAGGAATACTTCGTTGGCGCTGTCCGTAATTTGAGTAGCCATATACAGGGTTTAGTGACTTTAGTCTTAGGATGTTCTTGACCAAAGGCCTGAGAGAGGGTGCGCAAGCAGCGATGGTACCAACATTAAGCTGGAGACTAATACTGTAAGTTTGTGAGCTAGAGGAAAACGATTGCGAGTACTTACAGGCCCCAGAATTGAACGTGGTAAAGGCTGTGGGAGATTATAGAGTTAGCTTCTACTTAAGTCAATGGCTATCTTGACTTACTACGTATTATCACCAGCCGGATCATACTTGATCTGCGAAACAGCCTTGACTACCCCCATCACGGCGGCACTTTGGAGCAGTTAGCTTGGTATTGAACGAGAGGCCCCAAATATCTGCATACATGTATCCCAGACTTAATACAAGGACGAGATAGATGCGTGTCTTGCGTGGCATCTTTAAGGACCAGACAATCGGTATCGGCAACGTAGCGAATGCGACGTCAGTAAAGATGTTAAAGGCTGTGTATAACGTTTAGGACATGTCCCCAAACACCAGGAAATCGATTATTTGCTCACCAGAATTCACGAGACCGAATGTGATGAATAATGAAACAGGGTAGCAGGATCCTTCGAGCGACCTATCCCATTGCTTTGCGACGGGTTTGCAGAAGAGGATGAATGAAAACCATGCCTCAAACGTGTATGCGATGACAAAAGCTGCGCAGATCTGGTTAGTCTGCTACTTCATTATAGATGTTGGCAGAGTCAGAGGGAGTCACAGACCGATCAGACACCATAGAGTAATATTGTACCACCGCCATGTATTGCTATTATACTTGATAAGTTCTAGGGCGATTGCCATCTTAAGAAGGCCTATGCCACCGAGAAGAGGGATTGTCGTATGGATGAAGCTGTATTTGCTGAAGGTGACGTGGTCGGATCGCTCGATTGTGTCAACGTGCTTGCCCAGACCGTATGGTATCTGCATAAATAGAATGACTGTGCCTAGAAGCCCTGTGCACTGCGGGTTGATAGTTAGAAGTTATACATGTTGGTGTTCTGACAGCTGCCCGATGACTGGAAAGCTGCTGAGGACCACTCCGATGACTTACAGCACTCAAGACCATGAGCACATCATGTGCGCCGGCGGACCTGGAGATGGCCAGGCGGGTATACGTCCTTGCAGCGACAATAGCCAGTGCCAGTAGGTTCACTGACGAGATGACGCCTACTATCAATACTGTCTGTGACTCTGCCACTCGGTTGGGGTCTGTGTTTACCACGGACATGTTGAAAAATTCATTGTGAAGTGCACCGATATAAGACCCGTAAAGGAAATAACTGTTTAAAAGCCAAAAGAAGACTCTCAGTGTGTTGGAACTACGAAGCAGGAGCGGTTGGTCCCATCGAGTTGGTCGCTGAATCTACAACCACATGAGTTGGTGATGGTCATGTCAGGGGTGCATATTGCCACCGCAGAGAACATATTAGCCGGAATTAATTGGAGTAACAATTGGTTGTTGGTTACTGCGAAAACATCAGTTGCATATCATGTTGGTTGTGTCCTGCAAATGTCCGTTTTTACACCTACCGCTTTAGGTCTTTTTTTTCTCACTGCATTGAGAAATTAGCCACCAATGGGCGAAGGCAATGCGGTAACAAGGTCAAGGAATAACACAATGAAGAAAGTTGTTGGTCGCAACCGAGCAATATCTATAATCTCCACCTCTTGTCCAATTGATCAAGTTGTACCTAGATAAAGTCACTGATCGTTTCGGTCCGGTATGCCGGATCTACTCCCCGGAGAGGTAGACCGTTGGCTCTGTCAAAAAGGGCGCACGGCGTAACGTGCCCAACAGGGCTGCCTCCGGCTTGGCGTTAGCAGGGATCATAAGATTCATATGCATTTTTGCCTCGGAGGATATTATACTATTCCAATCTTGACCACATCTTTTTTGCCAATTTACCATCCATTATTCCCTTGCATTCAAACTCAACTTGTCACAATCTTTCGTTTCCTTTTCCCTCTTCCTCCTCCTCCTCCTCCCTTCTTATTTATCATATAATCGTCAAGACCAGTCGTGAAAGAGCGCTAAGCATCATGCAGATCTCTTTTGGAATACTGTCTGCGCTGCTAGGTGCCTCGTGGCTTATCGCCGCAGCACCAGCTGAACCGTCCTCCGCCAGCAATCTCATACTGGATCTTAACAACAAGGCGATACTTGCGCTGGAAAGTACAGAGGCAAAGCCCGTCAGCAAGCGAGCCGGCCCCAAGAAATGTACAATCTTTGATGCAGCTGTTCGCCGTGATTGGTAAGGTCACCACCACCTAGCTACCGATCAAAACTAACAGAAATGACCTTTTAGGAAAACCCTCTCTAAGAAGGAGAAGAAGGCTTACATTAATGCCGTGAAATGCCTCCGGAAGAAACCCTCCAAGTCTGATCCGTCTTTTGCACCTGGTGCCCGAACCCGATACGATGATTTTGTCGCTGTTCACATTAATCAGACCCTAAGTATCCATGGAACAGTAAGGGTTTCATTTTATAAGCTTCCGATTATATATATCTAATGGATATGCAGGGCAACTTCTTTACCTGGCATCGATACTTTACTTGGGCCTATGAAAAGGCTCTACAAGACGAGTGCGGTTACAAGGGCACGCAGCCGGTAAGTACTTCTCTGGCACTGGGGATAGTAAGCTTATAATTGGGTTCCAGTATTGGAATTGGTTTGAGACCGGCGACTTTGCCACTAATCCTGTCTTCGATGGCTCTGAGACTAGTATGAGCGGCGATGGAAAGTATATCAAGCATGACGGCGCTCTCGGCGGCAAGCAGAACATTTACCTTCCTAGTGGCAAAGGCGGTGGTTGTATCAAGACGGGCCCCTTCGTGGGTGCAGTCGCCAACCTAGGACCCCCTTCTCCAGGCATGGATGGGATGGAAGCCACCACGACTCCTCTTGGGTATAGCCCCCGTTGTCTTCGTCGCGATTTAAGCCACTATGCCATCGACCAGTGGATGACCTTCTCCAATTTATATAATATCACCCTGGGTGACGCGTCGCACACCATTAAGGCAATGCAGGACGAATTTCAAGGTCGATTCGCCGATGAATTTCTAGGCATTCACGCTGCTGGTCATTTTTTTATAGGAGGTGACTCCTCCGATCTTTTCTCTTCACCTAATGACCCTGTCTTTTTTCTACACCACTCTATGGTCGACCGCATCTACTGGATCTGGCAGGCTCTACACCCCAAACAGGCTCAGGAAATTGCTGGCACCCTCACTATCCTCAACCAACCTCCTAGTAGGGATGCCTTGAAATCCGATCTACTTGATATGGGGGTTAATGGACCATCGATCGACATCGGCCATGCCCTCGATACCCTTGGAGGATCTCCCTTTTGCTACATATATCTGTAGAATATAACGGAATATACTTGCAGATTTTGGCGCTCTATGGGACTTGTCTTTGTCGCAGTAAAACTTTGATCGGGTTTAGTACGGTCGAATAATGCTTTGAAGAAGGAAGAGGACTTCCATGAAGGCAGTAATATTGTTGCAAATGGCGTGACAGGAGTGGCCGATTGGTTCCCAGTTGGAATGTCCGGTATTCATTGTCTAGTTGAGCGTGGGGTACTTGAATTAATGACGGGTGAGTCTCGTGGATACCTATACATACCTTCCAGCTATTCGCTTTGCCACGGCCTCGGCAATACCACCACTTTCTCTAGAATGCTTTTATGATGATAGAGTAGAGTAGGGCGATTGGTGGAATCGCGTCGACAAAGTCAACGGAGGATGGGATGGTAAGGTAGTTATGTGGGCGTTTATGATGAGGGTGATGAAAATGAAGAAGAGAAGAAAGAAGCAGAACGGAAGATGAAAAGTTGAATGAGGAAGAGAAGAAACATGTTTGATTGAATTTTGATTGTATGTTTGTTTGCAAGAGAAAAGTAGTTTTTATAATTGCGTCCTTTGTGGTTTCGCTGTGCCTACCTTTCCTAACACCGCTTACTAAGTGTGCGATACTGATCTTGTCAGGTAACATTCTGTGAAGAGTTTTATGGGACAAATTCCAATGGTAGCTGCAACAATAGAAAGAGCTTGTGTTGAAAGGTATGTAAGGTTCAAACAAGGCGAAAAGAAAATGGCATCTGGGTCAGACTCAACCTGTGAGCTTGGTTGAGGGTATGGAGTTGTACAGCCAAATGACACATCATAAAAGTGTAAAAAGTCAGAATACCGCCGTCGCACAATGTCTGTCATCATGGAAGAGCTTAGAAGAGCCGCCCGATTAGCTTTCAAATCCACGTCCAGCTGTAACCCCAAGCCTGACCGTCATTCCATCCAAGTACTGTATTGCAAGGTAACACTCCTTGTTACAAAGATATTGGACACTCCGATTGGGTTGAGAATACAATCGGTCTTTGACGCGATGATGCTGTTACCTTGCAGGTCGCACGAAACAAGCATACTGTAAGTTCTGACCAGTGGCCTTGGTGACTAACCATCATTCCACTTCAAAGCCGTCTATTTTCGTCAGATGCATCAATCTTGAAGTTGTCTAATGCCAATCTAGTCGAAGTTGACGAACGGGTAGGATATGTAGCGTTCTCAACCTTGGCCTCAAAGTGTTGCTCATCGTCCTTGCTCTTCGTGGTTTGTTGAGCCATCTTCTCAAATACGTCAATTATCGGAGCATCCTTCACCCCTCTAGAGGACTTACCACCATGAGACGGGAAGTTCCATTTCGTCAGCTAAATGACTGGTCTTCAAGTCATCGGATAGACGTTGATAGTTAGCGGGGAGAATATGACATGCCCCTACACTTGGACAAGGAGGTGCCGTTAATTACCTTGAGCGAGGAAGCAGACCAGTCGCTTTTATGTAATACCGGCAGGTTGTGAGGTTTTCAAGCTCTCTATGTCGACCTTGGATTTTACATACCTGCCACACGAAACGCATTGAATGTTCAATGGGTACCGGCGTGGGAAACAAGTTCAGGCTTACTGGTCACGCATTTCATCTGCACCTGCTTGAACCGGGCCATAGAGTAAGGCTGGTCCACAATCCTTGCTCTGCTATTAAACGGTCGTTCAGCATGTCCAATCGTCTTACATGGAATACAGGACCAAGTCCCACATAACCTCAATGGACGTAATAAGTGGTATAATATTGACAACGGTGACGAATACTACTTTACTGCTGAGACGTACTACATCAATTTTTCAGATTGGTACAGCTGAACTCTGAAGTCCGTAGTGACTGTACTAGTCTATGCTTGCATTACTTTATTTGTGTTGAAATCTATTCCTGGGCGATAATCGCTGCAGCCTAGATTCCATTATTCCAGCTCCACTCAGTAGACCTAGAATTTTGAACCAAATTTTATAAATGCTCGGTGCGCTCCCGTCTATCATGTCACTTATAAATGTTATTTATCTATTTTTTTCTCTCGTTGAGCATTTCAATACCATGCATGCACCATCTCTTCCCTGGACTAAGTCACCCTATCGGGAATTCACTCGGAATACGATTCAGGATCGTGATCATGCAATGGTATGCGAATTTCCGCCAGGGGGGACCCATCTCTCTTTAATATCAAATGGTCCTAAGTATAATCACATCAGTCAATTTAGTGCCCAAGCACAAGGTAGGTGTGCAACTCTTTACACGGTTCATTTAACTAGTTTTATCTTCCTAAAACGACACTTCGAGAGTTGCATTCGCCTGTTACAAGACATTCAGCTGCCATATCGCGTAGTTCGACTTTGCTAAAGATGAGATGCAACAAACCCCGGACTGCAGTGGTAGCCGTTAAATGACCCTGACAGACGAAGGAATATTCGATTCACCAAGACAGACACGAAGCGGTTAGTAAGCTTTGTGCTCGTTGGAACGTTGAGAAGTTAAGCTTGGTAGACGAGATGGAAGCATCACTTCCTCAATTGTGTCTCTACTCCACTTGTACGCGGAACAAGGTCAGATTTGCATTTGATGGACAAGCAAAGATGCCATGTTAGTTATGCAAGGGCTGTGCATGCTGTTAATAGTGCTCTATTAATGTAACAAGCGTCGGGTGGATAGGTGATAATCCGCTTTTTACCAAGACCGTAGCAACAGCACAGCTCCATGGCCTTAACTAATCTTCACCTCTGGACACTTGTTTTTGGCTAGTCTGACAATTGCCCCCACCGATCAACGGCGACAACCTTAGATGCCGTTATTACGAGGAGACTGACTTTGACTTTGGGCTTGGTACCCGTAGTGGTAGTGTTGATATCCTGGCTGACAATGGCAATGACGAAGGCGATATATTGACTGAGCGTAAAGTCGCAACCATTAATTGAACTTAGACCTGCAAGTAAGTAAACGGTTCCATGGATTTATTCACGTGCTAACCGCCTTTCTTTTCCATACCATCTTGACGCCGAGGTTATCAATCATCTGCTTGTCCACTCGTAATGTCGCCATCATCAACAATCTTTGCAATCACTCACCGAGGTTTCTGCTATGGTCCAATCAGACTGATCAATCACTGGCTCTCGGGTTAACCTATATCTCGCTACAGCTACAGTATTCACTGATTACAACATGACAATTAAGCATACCATGCGAGGTCTACCTCGACTGATAACTCAAGTCCAACGCGACCATGTTCCAGATCTCAAGCTTGACCTCACTAGCGCCGCCTTACAAAGGTCTCCTACTATTTCCCTTTTAGGGCAATAAACAAACGGCAGTCATTAGCATGTGGCGTCGTCAATTCACCGTGGAAGATAACATATCCTTTCACACTCTGCATTATCTAATCAGGGAGCTTCATTGACTATCTGATAACGTACAGTCGGGAGGAACCCCAAGATGACCTTAAAGTCAGATATGCAGTGGGCACTAACATCAACAGGTCCCATGAGACCATTGCCCTTGTTCAAATACTTTCTCCTCGCGTATGTATTCCCTTGATGTTATGACAATCCCAACAGCTCTTAGAATCCGCCCTGGAGCTACCCCACAGTCTAATCCGCCAACCTCAACAAATTCATTCCTTCAACAAGATGAACCTCCTCAATGTCAACTGTAACAGAATCGTCTCACTCGTCGTTGTCAGGCTAGTCATCGTCGGTAAGGTCGATCTCAATCTTCCCGTTAGGGAGTGTAGTGACATTGTAAGGCGGACGGGCTTTGGTGCTATTCGGGGGCATTGGTTGATGAGCACTTGGAACAATGTTCTTTGACTCGAGAGAATCTATATCGCATTAGCACTGTCAATTGCGCACATCTCTGGCTCAACATACGTCGAGAAAGGTAATGGAAGTAAAGTTCTCCAAAGCATCTGCGTTCCACGATTTCCAAAGGTTTCTTAGGCCTTGGGCCACCTGGGTCGACATCTTCGAAGTCTCTGATGCTAAGGTACTTGTCAGTGATATTCGACAGGAAGAAAAACCACGCGTACCTCGTAGCGTGAGTATGACCACGGCCATCAAGAGCGAGGGCTTTCGCCGCGACCTCGACATTGTCTTGGTGTGCTTGGGGCACGGGTGAGAGATCGCTGCGGCCTGGAAGTAGTTGCTTCCCTCGTTTCACATCCTGCCACACTTCCACCTTAATACTTCCCAAAGTCTCCAATCGTTCGAGATCGGACTTGACATCGTGTTCGCTCGTCTCTTCCGCTATGAATGTGGTCAGTATTATGAAGATGACAGGGTGTGAGGTGACTTACTTGGTGAAATATCTGTAAACCGTAAGTCTGGGACCCGCAAATCGCCATTTACTAGACGCTCAAGGGTTTTGGTGTAGTGACACCCATTTGATTCAAATCTGTATGGTGTCAAGTGACCGTAAAGGATAATGCTCCCGTCCACTGTAGCTTTACAAGAGACCGTATCGGATCCTGGGGCAAATTGAAAGTTTGGTTGAAGAGAAACCTTGATGGCATATGGGGATCCGCTTTGACTCTCGATAAAACGGTGCACTTTCGGTGTTTCGTTGGTGCCGACGTCGCTGTTGAGGGATGAGCCGGTAGGCGGCATGAACTCTTCGGCGGGCTCGCCATTAACGACGACGCGGACGCTAAAGCCTTGCAAATTCGGAAGGATCGCCATGGCGTAGGAGGAGGAAGCCCTGCGTAGAACCGTAGGGCGGAAGAGCTGTCGTCCGGGATCGTGACGAAGGCGTCGTAAAAAGAACTTCCGAGCGTGAGACGTACAGAACAGCGGTGCAGAACGAGAAAAGCAGAGCAGATGATAAGAAGACGGAGGGTAAGGTACAACCAAACAGGAGACGGAGGGAAAATGATGGGGAAGGAAATCGAAGTTGAGAAGAGAGAAAGGAAAGAGAGAGCTAGTCATGGTTTAGGCAAACAAAAGGCAGGCGCAGTGAGTTTTGCTGCACTGACGTAATTATTCTGTCTTCAGCCGTTGGCGATCAAGGGGAATTCTCTGGTTGAGAATGCACACTTTGATGAGTGATGCGGGTGAGGAGCATAAGAGTCGTTGCTTACGCCATTTATCATGTGTATATTTGGATCAGAGTAATTTGCAGTTTTGGCTCAGTATTCCTGAGCTTTGTGTTTGATGTGGAATCTGATGCAGCTGTCTGTGCTGTAGCAAGACTGCAAATCTAGGCATATTTGCTGCGACAATCTTTCTGTTCTAGAGACATGATTTGAGGCGCGTGATCCTGGCTAGGATAAGCATGTCACCATAAAAGGTCCCGCTGAGCTCGTAAAACATTAACCCCTTCCTGGGGTTAGCTTCGCTCGTCGACTCATCGAACCCCGACTCACAGCAACTGCTGCGGTACTTTCCGAGCAAATGGTCATAGTCTATAAATTGTACAGAATCTCCGGCTCGTTCAACTGCCGCTCGCTAGAATGCGGTATTAGTACGCTTTGAGGGTAATATTCAAGACGGGGGGGTAACAAACAAGCTGCTCGTTGACATTGTCAACCAAGTTATCCATCACTGAACGTCGTGCTTTTATCAAGTACTCGGCAGGTTGCCCGAGGTTCGACCATTTGTAAGTCCAAGTGACCTTGTCGCAGTCGTCTTATAGCTGTTCGGCTAGGGACTTGGCGTACCCTGTGACATAAATCCTGGCCCTGCATCGTCGTTAATTAGTCCTCAGGTAAAGTTGAGAGTAAAGCCATACCGATATTGGGATAATTAGACGACGTAGACTCCGTGGGCGGAGAAGACTTGGGAGCCCGATGCCGGCGTTGTAGGGCACTCGTAGTGTTGATGGTGAAGAATAAAATTTCAGGATCAAGTAGGGAATATTAAGCTGTGTTTAAGTGAATAATATCTGAACCTGCGAGGTCGATTAATGATTCATTCCTGAACCTCGGGAGATCGGTCAATGCAGCATCTGTTTGCTGGAGAGAACCAATGCGCATACAGCGTAAGCGAGCGTGGTGTGGACAATGGGAACAGAAATAGCTAGCTAGCATACGCATCTCAGGCAAGATAGCAACTGACAGAATAGTTGAATAGATCACAATGGAGGCTTGTTGATTCCTAATCAACAGTAAAGATGACAAATGGTAACTACTATTTGGACACTCCAAATGAACTTGGACCTACGCCGTCAGTCAAATTGGTGATTGTTATCCTCTACAGTGCAAGGAGATACGTGATGCAAATAATTAACTAAGCTATGTGTTTACTATTTTATTATAATGAAATATATCAAAAGAATGTTACTGACCCCCTCTCCCAATAAATCGAGTCTCAGCGACAGCCAAACTCTGAACTAGACTCCTCCATCTCCAAATGAACATCCTTGACAGCATGTAAAGCTCAAAAGTACAGTGAGTCATCATTCCCGGAAAGTTTTACCTTCTTTACCAAAGGTCCTTAGGAATACTACAGTGGAAAGGCTCGTCCTTCGTAAGCTTGTGAAAGGCAATGAAACACTTAGGGTACTGGATGGGTTTGTTGATGTTAAAGTCCTTCTGGCTGGGAATTGAAGGCTCGCCGTTGTTGCACTCGTAGTTGTTGATAAGGGCGGCCTCATAGTCGTCCACAACCTTGTTCATCAAGTCGATTTCGTCCCCGGAAAGGGGGTCATGCTGTTGCTTGGGACCAGGGCGTCTGATATTGCTTCTTCCAAAGCATATACAGTTCTATGAGAAGGCACGACGCGTTAGTCTGGTCATTGGATAGATGAGAGTAAAGGCGAGAATAGGAAACATACATCGTCATGCCAGATGCATCCGGGCAGTTTGTGGCGACAGACGTCTTCTGTCAACTTTTGCTTTTTACCTACTGGATCCGAGGCTTTCGTTCTTTGCTATTACAAGGAAAGGTTAGAAATTTATCGATAGGGAAAATGTATCCAAACGTACCAATTCACACTCAACGTTACTGTTTTTCTGCCGTGGAAGGTCGAGTTAGCGATAAGCTCCATAAGGATGAGAGAAGAGAGTACATACACCGCTCCACATCAAAGAAAAGGCAGTACCCTTGTAGCCTTTCATGAGACATCTTGTCTTGGCGAACTCCATCTGTAATACAAGTCAGTATAGCGCTCCGCAGAAGCAATGAATCAATAGAGCTCAGCAACATACCCATTTCTTGTGTGTGGCAGTGACATAAGTCTTCATGGCCTTGCTGATCAAGGGCTCCGATAGCCAGTCTCCCATAATAAAGCGGGTAAGAACAAAAGTCTCGGCGGAGCTGGCTTTGTCTTTCTCGTCGACCTCCCAGTTGTCAGGTATCTGACCAGTCATGACCTTCTCGACGTAGCCAGTAGTGGCGTTGAGCACGGCAGCAAAGGCCTTGCCATAGGCGTTCTCGAGGTCATCATTAAGATCGTCAACAGTAACCGTATCGCCGAAAAGATCACCGTTGGCAGCTATAGAGGTAACCGCACCCGCCATGAAGGTGATGCCAGACGAAAGACCGGCACTTGGTATGGCAGCGGCGAGGCCGGCGCCTGAGGTGAGGATACCAACCATCATGTTCAGAAGCACACCGCGATCATCCTTTGGTGGGTCACCGAACTCCTTGACAATATCCTTAATGCCGCTCGACAGCTGCTCGATGCTGAAGTTGATGTTCTTCATCCAGAGCTTGTGGAATGCACTGAACATATTGCCAATCTGGACATGGACATAAAAGGCCATAGGAGGCGTGTAAGTGGAACAAGGCGTCGCACCAGGGCCCGTACACGTTGTCGATCCGAGATCCTTACAGTCAAAGGTAGAGCTGCCCTGCTTACCACCAGCGATGACATCCTTGAAGAACTTGTCAGTCCAGTTCTCGGCACCATTCTTCTTGAGCCACGCTGTAAACCAGTTGAGTGCGCCGCTCCCGAACCAGGCACCGAACACCTTCTCCTGATCCTCAGAGGCGAATTCGTACTTGCAGATATCATCAACAAGTTCCTCAGGCCAGTCGAGACCTTTATCACCGGAAGAGCCCGCGTTCGTACCCTTTTGTGGTAGGTCGGGAATGTCAGGGTTGTCACCGTCGCCTCCGCTTCCTGGCTTCTCGCCGCTATCAGGAGATGGCAGGGCACCGAAACCTGGGTCCTGGCCCGGGGCCCAACCCGCGTCATCACCTGACGTATCAGTCACACCGCAACGATTGAAGAAGGTCTCTCCGCGGTTGTCAAAGGTAGCCATGATAGAGTGCAAGTCTGCTCTGCCGTCGCCGTCGAGGTCGGGGAAGTATTGACAGGTGCCAGCCCAAGAGCCCGCGTACTGCTTCCCCATCTTGTAGAACCACCAGTTGCTACCGCCAGTGTCCATCTTGCCTCTGTTGATATAGACAGTCGCGTCACCAGTGAACTTGTCGACCCAGATCATGTCCTCACCACCCTTGCCGTCGACTTGACCGAAGCGAATGTTGGCGCGATCGATACCCTCAGCCTTTTTGAACTGTGCGATTCTCTCCCACGAACCGTCGCTGTTATGAGTCCAGCCGTAGAAGCGACCGTCTGGCTGAATGCAGATATAGTCAGACATCTTGTTGTTGGAGATGTCGGCAAACCTGACGGGGAGATCGTGGATACCAACACCCCTCTTCTCGGGACAGTTCAGTTGTGGAGCTGGGTCGGCGAGATATGTCCATTCCCAAGCTCCAGTTTTCTTGTAGTTGTTCAGCCAAACAGAAACCTTGTTATTGTTGTCTGGATCAACCCATGCGATATCGCAAGCACCATCATTGTTCCAGTCGACAAGATGAAGATCCCTTCGATCGTAGTCCTTTCCAGGGTTCCACATGACCTTGGGAGAGCCCCAGAAGTAGTCGTTGTCACCACTGACTGACTTCTTTCCGAGGTTAGGCCAGACAGTCATCTTGCCGGTTGATAAAGTCCAAACGTAGTCTTCTCGTCCGTCTGCGTGACCATGCATGTTGCAGTACTTGTTGCCGTCGGCTTTCAGCTTCGTCGAACCACCGCCAATGTTCTTCCAGACTTTCATGTCGAACTTGAATCTGCCGTCTTTTTGTTTGGTTGATTGTAAATAGACATAGTCAGCCTTTGGTAGCATACCAAAGGCAGCCTCGCCATAAATCCGCGCGAAATGGATCCTGTCTCGGCCATTGGCACCAACACCAGCATGGGTTGGTCCAGAGTTGGCACCATGCCAGAATCCTTGACGCCAAGCGACGTTGAGTCCGTCTCCGTCCTTTCCTTTCTTGCAAGATCGCGAGTTGGTCCAGGTTGTCGTAGCACCTTTGTTATCCACCCAGAGCCAGTCGTCGCGCCCATCACCGTTGATGTCCTCGAAGCGAACACCACGCTGATCACCCATGCCCTTGGCGGTAAAGCGCATGCCGAGTGCTTGCCAGAAGGGGGTATTGGTGTTGCCTGAGTTCCTCCACGCATGAACATTGCCCTTGTCGTCAACGATCATGTAGTCGGCTCTGCCATCTCCGTCGATGTCGCCCCATCTGACACGGTCCTGCTTGTACCCGACGTTCTTCTTGATCACACCGACGTTCTTGAATGTTGGTGGCTTGGTAGCAGTCCCGTCTCTGTTGTTGATGGATGCCAACGTATCTCCGTTGGGTGAAACACACAGGAAGTCGTCGTATCCATCAGCGTTGATGTCAACCCACCATATACCCTTGATGTTGCAGAAAAGGTTGGTTTGTAGATCGGAAACCTTGGAGAACTTGCCGCCTCCATTGTTCCTCCAAGTGGCAAAGGTAAGTTCCTTATTGGCGTACCACCAGCCGACGATGTCATCATACTTAGAACCATAGAGTCTGGTGAAGAACCACTGATTGCGGTCGAACTCGGACGTGTAGGACCAGATAGTACCCATCTCCTTGCTGTTGTGGTAGTAGATTCCATCGTGCTCGCCCGAGCCCCTTTGAGTGACACCACCGTATTGAGCCTTACCAGCCTGTTTATCACACGTGTTGCCCGTTGCTTGGGACATTGGAGAAGCGGCAACAATGAGGCCGTCCTGATGACCCCACTCAATGGCATACCAGAACTTGATAGCCATCTTCTTGTGTCCAGCATCGCTATTGATTGGCGTTAGTAATGTTTTTGACCCAGTAATCTTTCCACTTACTTGGGATGAATTCCATCAGATACCAACTCATTCATTGGGATACCAATGTCAATGTATCTGATCGGCTTTCCATCGCCCTGCAACCGGTTGACTAGTTTCCTAAAAAAGAAGAACAATTAGTCAATGGCAATCCTCGGATTCGCCAACCCAAAATCCATGGGTAGACACATGGTCATGGGCACATACTTGTATTGCTCGTTAATGTCTTTACGATTTCTTTCCGCTTGCGCATCGCTTCTTCTGATGACAGAAGAAACAACGACAAATGTCTTGGACATGCCATCCGCGGACCAAATGTCGTTGAGTAGCGATTCTAATCGGCCGCCAGCTCCGTCGACCTGGAAGATTGTTGGTTAGTACTCAAAAGTAGTGATAATGCAATCGAGAGGGATATACCTTGTTTTGATTCGCATCATTGGTGCCAACGTTCATCTGAAGAAACAACTTGTCAGTTTCGAAGTCATAAACACTGCATTGAACACAACTTACCAAAATGACATTAGGCTTGTAGATATATGAGTTACGTGCTTTAGTTTGGAGTTGGTCGATCCTGTCACCGCTGGTGGCTTCGAAATCCTATTGAGTTAATGTTGAGATGGAAGCCTGTATATCCTTTAAGGTAGAGCTTACTCTGTCCGTCATGTCTCCATTCTGCTTGCTGCCAACATAATTGACATCCCACTAGAATAACATATATGAGCACATGGCCAAAGGGTACTGTGAATGTATACATACGCCCTTGAATCTCAGCTGATCCCTCAGAGGCTTTCGAAATCTATACACGCCATGTCAGTCTTCTTTCTCGGGTCATCTTCCTCAATTCATGATTTACCCATTGCCAGTGCTCGAACCAACACCGCTGACAATAGATGCGCCCATCGGCAGGATTCTCAAGGCAGGCTTGGCACTTTGACGAGTGGTGAGGCCTGCATGGTTAGAAGCGAAAGTGTTGTCTTTGAACTCCGATTCATAGTTAGAGTATTGGCCTGAAGGCGAACCTGCTGCTCCGCCCAAGAAGGCAAGAGCCGGCACGATCAGGCTGAAGACAGTCTTGACGTGCATAACGGCAGGTTTAGTTCAGAAAGACTGAACTGGTAACAAAAGAGTGTATGATGTTGGAAAAAGGATTGAAAGAATGTGAAGATTAAGAGGCCGAAGAGAAAGATATGTAGGAAGGATAGTCTGTGAAATACAACAACAGCATAACTGCTGAGATTAGTTATCTGACAAAACGGACCATTATTGCGAAATGAAGCTGAGGCGATGGATGCATAGAGGAGTCTGAAAGTTTGAAAGTAAGCAGACAATCAATCTAGACTCACCAGTTTTTTCAAAAGAAGGAGCACCGATAGGTCAACTGTACGACTTACTCCACAAGCAGCGGGCCTGACCATGATTTTAAAAAAAGGGTCCTGATCATTCGGATCATGTTGCAGGGGTTATCGGTCAGGGCCGATTGGTAGAACCCCGGGTGCTTATGTCCGTTGGGTGAACATTGTACCGACTTCAGGGTTCATCGAGCATCCAGGAAATAGATTTCCTTATCTTGAACCGTCTTTGTCTTGTGATTTGCCTTTCGCATACCTCGGCAGCTGCACGGTTCAGTGGGACCTCGAGCAGTAAATCTCTGCAAGATCCTGCAGGTACAGATGGGCCTTCCAGGGATTAAAGAAGTCCATAGTACAGTTAAACTAGCTTAGAGTGGATCTATCATAAAAGATCTGAGCCTCTTGAGGAAGTGTTAGTTTCAAAAAATAGACTTTTTAATTCACACTATATCAGGAACCATAGTCTATATTACATACACTTACCGTTGAGATTGACTATTTTTCCGATGGAAAACTCGATTGTATTGCCAAGAAACCTATACGCAATAAACTCGGCACCTGAAGCCGTGCCAAGAGGGATGAAGGCACTGCACCCTTGTTTGATCCTTCCGAAGGAACGGGGTCCGTGTAAACTCACTCAATCCCACAGAGGATTTACAATGGGTACAGTGGTACACGTTACACCCGTAGACTGCCTGCGCCACTGTAACAAAGCTACAGTGAAGATTTCCCCTTGTGAATCACTGCCTCATGCAAGGTCTTCTTTATATCCTGATCAGTCACACAGTATTCGCATTCTCTCTCGAATTTTCACTTTCCAACCATCCCATCTCTTTTCCATTACACGAGTGCGTGCCATGCACACCATGCGCTTCCAATCCATCACTTTGATAGCCACCCTTTTCGATGCGGCAACTGGTGTTCCATGTTATAAACTCACAATGGGCGGGAGCGAGGGTGGACATTCCTTCCAGGGGCTTAATGCATTCGGCGGCCAGCCGGATGGTAAATGTGATAGCCAGCTACAGACATACAACACCGAATTAAAAATGTGTGATGAATAGATAAAGAGCCATGTTTTTCTAGTCTGGATTGCAAGATAACTCTCCATGTAAGGAGAATCTAGAGTGTCGTTCAGCGCTATAACCTAAATTTGCTATTCCAGTCAGCAACAAGCCGGTTTCTAAGCGTACCTGTTTAAGAGTTAGAATAGGACTCTTGAGAATAAAGCATAGCTGATTCAAGTTTATATTGCTTTGGCGTCGTAGCGTCAAATCTCCTCCATCAACCGCCGAATTGAAGGCCGTCCACTATTCCCTCAACACCCATTAGGTGTTTCTAACCCACTCCTCATCCCTCCGTTATAGAGCTCTTTTTTTCTCAGTCGCATCATATTTCGCATAATGCTTGGCTCTAGATACAATCGTCGGGATAGAGGTAACGCCAGAAAGAAGCAGAGTTTAGGCAGTAATGAGTTGCAGCTTCTCTAATATATGGCTTTCGTCGTTATCATCCTTAGTCAAAGATAATATTATAAAGTGAATTTCAGCATAAGTATATTCCTCGCCCATCTAATTATAACCCTCAATGGCGGTTATGCCTCCAGTGGTGCCATTATTATCATCACTGTAAAGGGCATACTGGATCTGAGCAACAGTAAGAATTAGGCCCACAGATAAGCCAGTATTGGCGGGTCGCTGGTTGCAAATCTCGATTCCACAATCACCGAACTGAACTATCTCTCTGCAACCGTCATAGTAACCACTTTAGACTCCACCAGCTTTGGCGGCTCCTTCAAGCAATTCGATAGCCGCAGCGCAGTCCTTTGCATTACCTTTTGTCGTCTTAGTACTCCAGCATTCTGTCCCCCAGATTGCTTTTGGTTGCTGGACGGCAGCCGCACCGTTCATAAAGGCCAAAAGGGCAAATGTCGCGAGGAACATGAAGTGCATCTTTTCAAAGGTTATGTTTTAGGGGTTATCTGAGTAGGGAAAATACTTAGTAGGGAGAATTATAGTATAAAGCGGTTGAATCTGGTAGCTTTAGTGTTTGTCTGTGTATCTAGAATAAATATTCATTCAATGGCAGCATCATGGTCCTTGTACTTGATGTCCTTTGGGCTATCCATAGTGGGATACTGGCTTAATGAGAGCATAACATAACCTTCAGTTGTCTATTCCTAGGAACAGCTCACTCGCCATGCGGTAAGCCATTCATATTCGAACGTCAGCCTTTTCCAACTGCAGAAATATAAGCACAGCTTATACTGTATTCATCCTTCCAGAGGCGGAGTATCAGTCCTTCATGCGAGTCAGAATGACAAATCATCCATTTTCATAAGCTTAAGGGAAGTGGTCTTCACGGATGTAGTCTTTTTGCATCCTATACCATCCGTACTAGATTGAAAGGATCAGCGGTACGCAATCTGCGCCCCTCCTGGTTCTATTTCGAGAGGGCTTCATGCCAATGCGCCTCATAATCTGTAAAATAAAACGTCTGCGTCTTCAGAGTTAGTATCTTCTTGTCTGTAAGAAGGTGTGGGAATAAGGCCTGGTCAAATAATCTCTGGCCGAGCTAGCCCGAATGGCTGTCCAAGGTGAGCCAAGAGCCGCGAAGTCAATGAATGCCACGTAAATAGACAAAGGATCTGGCAATAGGGAAGGTAGTACTAGATCTATTGACGGTAGCAAGGCCGATCCTGTGCAACTTAAGGATAGACATCAACCTGCCCGTCGACGGCCCCAAAGCCTTGAATGTCGTGCGTTTACCTGTCTCAAGCGTTCAGAAACCACCTCGACCCTGACGCTATCATCTCCAAAAACCGCTCGAAAGCCTTCCTGTGCACAAAGATAACACTGCTTAGCTAGCCTTGCGTTGCTTCGTTTTTAGTAGAGCATGCCGAAGCATTCAAGGGTATTTAACGCAGGCGCATATCTTTTTAAGATGATGGGCCCTAATGCCTTCTCGTACCCTTGTAATGCTCGCTCATGCATGGTCGCTGCTTTATCCAGTCGGCCTTAGTCGGCATAGAGGTATCCAAAGACTGCATATGTCCATAATTCCGAATCTTACATTTCGATCCCTTTATCCATTAACTCTAAGCATCGATCAATATGTTTTAGTAGTCGCCGCTGTACTCGCCAGTATTTGTTACCTTCTGGCCTTGGCGCAAGCGACGCCACACATCCGACGGCAAGTTGTACCATGTCCATGTCGGTTTGTTTATGCAAGACATTCACCATCTAAGCATACATACATCTATATACGCTGTACCCTGGCGACCACGCTCCAAATTCCGGGTTGAATTATATGCCTCTACCAATCCATGGTCGCATAAGAGACGTATACTTTCTATAAAAGTCAATCTGTCTGTCAGAGCTTGTAGCCATAGTGGTGCTGATTCTCCAGTCCTACATAGAAGATCGTGCCACAAGTCATTATGGTTGAAGTACGCCTAAAGCTTAAGAAGTATTGTAGAAGGCTTACTTCGTTTCTTTACATTTAAGTAGGAGATATTCTATATTAAGTATATAGCACGATCTTTGTATGATAGGAGCTGTAGGCTTGACTTTTGGAGTCTGTACTATGATTCTTTGTATAGTTTAAGGTACTCCTTGCAGGTTATAGAAACTTAATCTAGGTATGCGCCGGCAGTGGAGAGGGCAAGGGGAAGACTATTGAGCTCCTGAGCAAGTTGGACAGAAGAGGGATCTACAAAACGTTAGCTTTATACTTAATCATTTAGTCATCGGTCTTCATTACCTTTCTCAAGGCGTTCGCGGTCAGATAATAAGCCAGCAGTTATTATTACGCTCACTCAACCATCTTTTGACAGTCTTAGCAATCTCATCTATATCCTTGTGTATAACGGCACGTTCAAGGTAGTCGATAGAAGGATGCTCTCGGAGTATCGTTCTCCAGCCTTTATATAGCTCTGCTTTAACGTCACCTCATCAGTCGCATTCATCCTCAACACCGCTAAGTAATGCACGCGATTTCGTTTAGCGAAGGCAACAGTCAATTGAGTTTTGCCCATACCCCCAAGGCCATAAATGGCAACGGTATTGCGGTTAGTGGACGCTGTCAGGATCTTCCGCAGTCGTGCAAGTTCTTCTGTCCTAGCAACAAATTGGTTCACTTCATTGACCTCCGATAAACTGAATGGGAGGGAGAACTGCATTCCGTTTCCTCATGCTATCATATGCAATCAACATTGGCCCCATGGGCTACGCAGATTTATGAGAGAACCCACCGTCATCAGCTCTAGATTCTGCCTCCCAACGACACCGACTGCTACCTTCCGCACCAGCCATCATGATTTGTAGATTTTCTGACACAGTGACGTACCCAACATCCTGCTTTAATAGAAACTTGACCATGTTTTTGTGGTCGGAATGGATAGCGATGGGCTCTGCATCAGCTTGCCCTAGAACAACAGCCGACCCTCTAGGCACAACCTGCTTATGTCAGTAACCTTGGTCTTCACAAAGGCAAGAACATATACTGACCAGAATTTGTTTCCCTGGGGCTACCTGTATGGTGTACTCCTCATAAGCAAACTTAGTCACAAATTCACCACCAATGGGTCCATATTGTCTTAGCTGTTGCAGAAGCCATTCCAAGTCTCTTTCCAGATGCTTAAAGAGGCGATTATCGGTTGCTATAAATAAAGATGTAACATTAGCGAGAATGCATCCAAGCTGAACGCCATTCCCACCCTAATGAGGAGTACCTATGGAGAGAATTCCATATATCGAAAGCTTGATGGACCACTGCTCGAGGAGTGCGCCTTGACGGGCAGCATCGGAATGAATAAGGGCCTACTACTATCGGTCGGAAATGTCATTTCTAAAGAACGTATTTATCACGTATACTTTTCACAACTATACCTCCAAGGCTATGTGCTACGAAGATGATCGGTCGTCGGGGACTAGAGACCAGTTAGTGCACCTTTACCAGAGGCATGCTATGATCGCTCACATCGGTCAACTTTCGTTTTCTAGTCAGATCGGACATAAGGGTTCTTGCATAGTCATATAGCAGTAAGCTACTTGTACCAGAAGCAGCATGCATATTTGCGTTATAGCCCCAGGTGAGGATTCGTACTTGAGGAGTATCGTTAGGGAGGAGATTCTGAAGCCAGTGAACACCATTATTTGCGGTCTAAGTCTTTTCGCGATGACCGTTCAGGCCATAGACAGCAACGATGCTGTACAATGGGTGGTTAGAACCCACGTAATATGATGACGACCAGGGACCAAGAAACACAAGACTGACTCAACGGTACGATCTGCGCCTTCCGACAGAACGTTCAGACCTTGTGGATGCGTTACAGCTGGAGCAGGTGTCACTGATGGCGACCCTTCTGTAGAAGCTTGGGTGGGTCGTAGAAGTCGCTTAAAGCGTTTCATGCCGAAATAGAGTTGGTAACGACGGATTAAAGTGGATGCCTACTAAAGTCTAAACGAGGTGGAGTTGGGGAGTTGGGATGACAAGCGATTTGCCCCTCAGCTTGATAAGATAAGCAGGCTTCATATGGAATAGAGTTTGACCGAATTCCAGGGATTAATAAGCGGCAAATCTGTCCCGCACCGGACAACCCTCCATATATATATATAGTACATGGATTATTGAAGATCCTTCTCATCACTTCCGGTGAAATTATTCACAAAACTGATCTGGAAGGAAGACTTAAACAAACTAATTGACCAGGCCCCCAAGACCTAGCGTCCAATTGCGGCAATTCTTATGATCCAGTAAAACAAGATGGGACATGTGCGGCCTAGATTCAGTGTAGAGGCTTTTGTAGTTGACTTTAATTTGCTTTGTGGAAAGTCTCTGAAAGTCAACTCGTACTTTCGACTGAATCCAACTCTCTGCGTTTGCACAATGACTTGCTGGTGTTTCCGACACTGAAAAGTACTTCTGCCTGTCAGCTATTTTAGCTGACTGCCAAGTTCAAGAGTTTAGCTTTGAATAAAACATCTGTTAATAAGGTAGACATATGTGCCTTCAGGTACCTACCCTGAACTGAACAAACAGCTTTCATTAAATATCACATGACCTCGCGTCGCGTGATCCAACACTACGCGTACTCTCATCTCCACCAAGACGAACTCGTTATGCAGACAATTCTCACCAATACCTTCATGTCTGAACCGAAATGGCTCCCTGCCGACTTTTGCGCCGGTTTCGCAATGGCTAAATTTTAAAAGCCTTCCGATAAGGTTGTCACCAGCCTGCGTAATATTGCAGAGCTTTTTCCCGAACGAACCACTGACCTCCTGGCTGTAATTTACTTGTCGCTGTCAACGGGTATTTCGAGCAGAAAGCGCAGAACATTAGGCTCGACACGCGATGAGGCGCCGACTCTACCGATTTAGCCCTCGAATTCTCCGGAAATACTACCTCAATGCCCGACACCTGCGTATCCAGGACACCCGCTTAACCACGTTATAGCTAATATCCAATCTAACCCTTAGGGAGGAACATCGCAGGTGGCCTTGCCATCGCAAAGCGAGCAAGTATGGCGGCCTTCAACGCAGAGGTCCGATGTCCAAGAACAAGATTCGAAATAGGTGTCTTCCAGCTTACATGCAGTCTCACCCATTACTCCGCACGCAGTCCACGTCTTAGTTTCCTGCATGGTCATGTCATAATCTATAGTGACTTCACCAGCCCCATTCATCTCTATAAGTAGGCAATAGGGTTAGTCATCCACTCGTTATGAGATGGGTGTTAAAGGAAGTTGAGATTTACCTTGAACATGGACTTGTTTTCCATTCTCTCTAGCTTGGATACGCCATTTATACTCGGGAACAACGAGATCGTCGCAATCCCATTGATAGTAATCTTCATTATCGGCAAAAAACTCCGCGGCGCGCTGTTGGCAGACCTTTTGGCCTTCATTCCAAAACTCCATGGTCAAGACATCGTTCATAAGAGGTCTTGAGTGCTGGAAAGTGCGGATAGCAAGGCATTGCGCATAAACGACTGAGGGAAGGATGATGATGCCGGCCGCAAGGGCTGTAAGGGCTCGAGTGGAGAAATGCATTGTAGTGAAAAAAGACTTGTTGGGTCGAGATCAAGAGTTGCTCTAGATTCAAGGTGTCTGAAGGCTGATGAGTTAAGATGAAGTTGAATAAACCTTTCAGTCGGCCATGTATTGACCTCTATATACTTGGTTGAGGGGCTTCCTACAAGGGATACTTGCCAGCAAACACTACCAGCGTAAGGATAATAGGATTCATACAGTCATTGGTTGTAGATGCATGGGGTACAATGATATTTAGCGGAAGGATCAGTGCCAAGCCCATTGCGGGCAAAATTTCCAATATAGGAAGCTATAAAAAGGTCTATCTATGTGACGTTATGGATAATATGCACTGCCTGGTTTATGCTATTTCCACATTACCTGCTAAGCAAGGATGTGAAGGAATAAGGAATTGAAAGATCGAGATATTGTGTCTTAATCATTTGAACTGGATATCTTACTTTTCCAAGTTGAGGGTTACAGAGTGAAGATCAATTAATAGTCGAGCCATTATAAGATAACAATTGCATGGGTAGAGTAGCGAATTGCATGTAAGCGTAAACTTATGCTTATTTTCTGGGGCGCAGGAGTGATAACCTTATCCTCACCGGATCGAATATTGCGGGGCAAAATAGTCCATACAGGTAATGAGTATGATATGTACAACAAGTCTAAAGTCTTGGGTTACATTTTATCTGCGGCGCAGGTATTGGTAGAGGGGTTAACGAAACGCTTGACTAGGAAATTGACCTCGAAAGCCTGGGATTCCGATCCTGCCTGACAATACAATGGACTATTCTTCCTCAAAAGGTAACAGTCCACGCCAGTGTCTTAGAAGAACCTTAGGGCATTTTTGTGTCGAGCAAACCTGTCGCCAACTATCTGCCATTCTAACAGCAGACTTGTGGGTGGCTTGTCGGGAAATGTTCTGTAAGCCAAATATGAGAGATCAAGTTTAATGCTGTCAGTCTTCTAAGGATCGTTCCACTCGTGCTTTGAACCACAGTTTTAGTGGAAACACGCATTCTGTCTTTCACTATGATCCTTTTTCCCCATGTCTATGGCCAGCGGAACAGATGCATTTGTCACACCATTTGACAGAATAGAGTATAGTGACTTTGTGACTCAGTACTCTGCTGTCATTGTTTGATGCCTTCCTACATTTTAAGTTGGAGGACCCGTCGCCTTACTGGCCTGAGCTGCCGTTAAGACTTAACTTTTCAAAGGTTAGTGTTTTTTAGATCACTTTCCACTACAAGGGCCTCTGTGTCCTAGCTCTGGATATTGGTAGCTATCAGGTATAAGGAAGAGCGGGTTTCATGGCCCCGTTTCAAATTGTATAGCTTAATGTTTAAAAACTTATTAAATCAGTTCAAGATAGCCACGATATTCCAGGCCTCAACTCTGTGTAGTAAGACGACCATAGTGCCTCTCAGCTCGACATACTCAAGACTAAGAGCTAGCTGTGTCGTGGTCCCCTGCGGGCTTCGCAATCCTTCTTATTCGGATCACATATGTGATTTAGCAATATTGCAGCATCGCAGACCACTAAGCCGAAACGCCTATCTGGTTCGAGTTACCACGAATGAAATCACATGTGTCCGGATGGTCCCTAGAAATCGTCTCACATCTCATGACTTTAGCTAGTAAAGTGATGTCGAGAAGCTTTCGCTCGACGTTGATATTATCGGGCAGTAAGACATGTTGGCCGCCTTATTCTTCAGGCAAGTTACATCAAACATCACTTTCCTTTACTTTAAGTATGCCTAGTTAGCGGAATTTCCTTGAAGCATCTAACAAATGTGTAGCGATAACGAGACTCTCGGCTGTATTCCCTGGATATTCACGGGCTAAATCATGAGCGCTCGGATTCACTCCCCATGTCACACTAAGTCATCAATAACCAGTGACATGCTTAAACCATACTATTTTCGAGTTCAATCAATAAACTCCCAGAAGGGTCTAGAAAGGGCTGGGATCTATCCAAAGCAATAGGTTAGTAACAATGTCCAAATGGCCAATAAGGCTTGGTAGTAGTTTGACCAATTATGAAATGCCTGGTAAGAGTAATGCATTCTGTCTCTCAAAATGCAGCACATGGCAGAAGGTCAATGAGTCATTAGGCTTTGGTCTGGTTTGTATAAGGAGGCAACTGATCCCACCACGTCATCCTGTAGAGCGTACGGCATCAAGTTGACGTGGCTGATCGCCAGCCAGTTTCCGTTCCCTATGCCACCCGTGTGCATATGCGAGTCTTGGTGTCAAATTTGGCGCAGAGATGCGAGGTAGGCTTTATTTAGGGCCTATAACACGGTGTAAGGTAATAGAACGCAGAAAGTCTACCACCCCCTCACATAAGAAAGGGAGGGGGTCCTGTAGGAGGCCGACCATCGCACTCACGGACGCTGATAGAATCAACGTAATAATGATTAAACATTCATGACGATATCCTTCCCCTGCGTTTGACCTATAACTATTTATTCCGCCCTTCTGACCGAATAACATAGATTCTCTTAGTCTAAATCTCTTCAAACATCAGAATAATCCACAGCTACAATCTCAAAGCTACTCCATCAAAGTAACCATATAACAAGATGAAGCTTTCCTCCACTATCGCCGCCACTACTGGTCTCTTGACCACGGTTTCCGCCGGTCCTCTCTCGTACGGAGCCTGCCAAGCTGGCTGCGCTGGTGTCGCTGCGGCATGCTACAGTGCAGCGGGGTTTACTTGGGGAGCTACTGCAGGAGCTACAGCTCCAGCATCGATTATCGCCTGCAATGCTGCTTTCGGGAAGTGCTCTGCAGCATGTGCTGCTGTAGCGCTAGGTGCCCCTACACCTTAAACTGATTCAAGGTGGAAGATCTTGTGAAGTAAGGGTTAGTTGTTAAAGCGTCTAGATCATTTTCGATAACTTTCTACTGATGTTAATAGACACTACCTTAATCCTAAGACTAGGCCTTATTTGTCGGAGGCCTAGTTCATACAAGAAGGCTCATTTGTTTAGTTTGGAATATAACAAGTTTGTGGTAACTTTAGGAGATCTGCAATTAGTCTTAGAGTCCTTATCTATTTATCCCTATATTCCTAGCTGTATTTCACTGTGTGGCTTATATGTCTTGTTTGACTTCCTAATTTGAGTCCCTCCCTGATGAGGCGCACTTAGGTGTTTTTCAAACAGTATTGTTCCTGCGCACCATCCTGTGGAAAGCATATGCGTTAGTGTCTGTTGAGAGGGCACCATGAACAACACCCGCACTCAAAACGAACGCCCAATGCGTCACGTCCGTTGGTGCTGATGGAGGCGAAAATTACCGCAGTGCTTCGCCAAAACCTTTGTCCTTAAAGCAGGAAGAACGAGAGGTCTTATCAACTCGAGGGCTAAGCGATTGGGCATTGCTTCTGAAGGCTCTGGTTGCCGGTTGACATTTCTCCGCTCACGACCGCATGCAAGATGCCGTGTTTATCCCATTATCATTTTACCAATCACTCCTCGGCGAATGGATTCTCGACACGACATTAGGTGATGTTTGACTTTGTCATATTCATATACTCACGACTGGTAATTATCAGACAAAACAACGAGCAAAGAATGTCCTTTCACGCCAATTTGTTCAATTCCTACCACAAGTCCACCTTGAACTACCATTGGTATCATATATGTACATTTCCACAGCAAATTGTCATACCTCCAAAGTACAGCTAACGCACCTCTGGTCATCACTCGTTGTGTCTTAGCTTTGATTCCATAGCTGGCTCCACTGCCTCCAAAACCCAATTTCCCATTCTCTTTATCACCGCTTCCGATAACAGGGGACTATCACTCAATCCTATCCATTAGCTCATGAGATGGGAGTTTGTGGGCACAAATACTCGCTGTCTTTTGCAGTGGCGATACAGGCGTGGTGGTTCTTTCTTGAAGTGTTACGAGACGTGAGTGGCGGTTCAAAGAATCTGGTCACAGAAGAAGTTGTAGCCTCAGGCCCTGGCTCTGGGGAGCTGGAGAATGGAAGTCCCTTCGCAATGAGACCCGCGCCACGTGAGGGTGTATTCAATCCATGTGATGGAGAAGGTACACTGATGTTGCGATGCGAGGGATCCGGCTGAGGAAGCTTCCGAGCTTGGATCTAAAAGGAAGAGGGCTATTTTGCGGTGTTCATATTGGCGTTGGTTGGTGAAGCGTTGGATTCAGAGGAATACGGCGTAGAAGAGCTTGAATCTATAAGGCTTGGGGCAGAAAAGCTGTCCAATTCACAATAGTCGTCGCTCGACTCGATGTCGGTCAGGTCTACAAAGACCACGAAGCCGTTGTTGATAGGTGATAATCGTGGTCGCTTCGATGGTAAGAGACGGCCAAGGCGCCCGTTAACGTTGCGCTTCTTCAACGAAGACTCTGCGAGGGTTGGTTCAGGGAATAACTGCCGGTAGACATTTGCAACGTCGTTCGGTCCGAGAAAATGCGGTCGGTCTTCGTACCATGCCGTCTCCTTCACACAGGTCTTATTGATATCGTCAAGCCCAAAATGCTCCGGATTTTGAAGAAAGACCTTCTCCAGCAAAGAGGCAAAATGTTTAAAGGCTACAAGTGTCCAAGTTCCTGTCACAGGTTCAGGTACCATTTCCTAGGGGTACTTCCCGCCGTACAACTTGGCATCTTGAGCGATACTAATGCACGAGGCGTCGAGGCGATCGTCAAAGGCTTTGTGAGCCTGGTTTTGCAGCGACTCTGGAATTTTGGGGAATGCTGTGGTAGGCTCGAGATTGAAATGGCTGGAAAAAATCGTTATCCTGAGCAGCTGTCATGCGAGGCACGGGAAAGCTCGAAGTGTGTCGCCTAAAGGTTTCGGGGGATGGAGGAATCAGTGTAAAGGCTGCGGCGGGCAGCATCTCAGAGGGTTCTGGCTCTGGCATGACGAGTGGGTGTCGCACGGTGAGATGGGAATTTGTTTTGAAAAAAGGAAATGTGACGAGTTCAAGGCGGTGAGTTGAAGTGGTATTTTAAGGGGTGAGGAAGGAAAGGAAAAGCAAAAGCGTCAGTGACGTCATTTGCCGACGAAAGCAGCTGCCATTACTCCTGCCAATTTGCGTAGATACTTGGTCTTCCCAAATGAGGCTGCTATCGTGACACAAATCGGGTGCACCTCCATGTACTTCAACTTGTGCTCCTCTCCTCTCCATTGAACTTCCTCAATCATCATCGTCATACTAACATTGGTACTATCAAATATCCTTACGCTCCAAACGACTTACAGAGTAGTCGCTTTATTCCGGATGATCGATCTCTTTTGATTTTTTCCGTCTGCCTCACCGATCTTCCATCGCGTGACAGCTCTTCAGAATACCATTGCACAATTACTGGTAAGTGATTCATGTATCCCGCAGGGTATTGCTATTTGGGCTCCTCTTTTGACACAAAGTGAACAGTACTGAGGGCTAAGTCATTGCAAGTATACTGTGCAACGCTATTGCTGGCATTGCTGTCTTTCCTGGTGCTTCTTTGATCCGCGACGCCAATCTGATTGACAACGAGATTGACCCTACTGCAATCACCGACTGTTACGACGATGTTTCCATTATTGCCACTGCCTACGTTTCCTTTGCTTCAATACGGCCCTAAATGTAAGGAAACAAAAGAAAGATCAGCAGCGACGCTCACATTACCTACTCCAGGTACAACTACGATGTCGAGTTCAATTGTGAGTATGACTACGACGACGGTTACATACAACACCACCGTAACGACCACAAATGTGCCACGGCCATCGGGTCCAGTTGCAGCTCCAGCAACGAAGACATATGCAGCATCAAGGGAGTTTTCATCACCGAGGAACGCAGCCATACCTGCAAAGAACCGTTTGCAAACAACGAATCAACCTACACGTACAAAGGCACCTACAAAAAAGAAGACAAAGACGACAAAACACAAACTGGCAAAGAAAAGCACATTCAGTGCGGAGACAACATCTACCACCATGAGCCGTACCACAAGGACAAACGTCATGAGAAGTTGGGAGCATTACTTCTGAGGCGGTGGATGACGTTGCTGTCAGGCCACGAAGAATGTTAGCTGACGGCAGCCACCACGATCGTTGGAAATAGCCCAGTTGCACTCCAGAATGTTTCTGCACGAGGTTCATATCAGCCAAATCGCTCGTTATTGCTCTGTAACCTGCCACCTAAACGTTACACCATGGGATCGGAACACCTCGCTGCTTTTGTGATCCGTCTCTGTATCAGACCTTAGCCATCTAGGCTAGTCTTGATATTAATGAGAACTACTGTTAGTTGACTTTTATAAGTCTATAGGAATAGAACTTGCTGAAAATAGCAATTATTCATTTCCGACAGAATTCCCACCAGCCAACATATACCCCAAATCCCAATTCTCCTTGCCGTTGAGGTTAAGAAAGACAAAATGGCACTCAACCCATATTCAAGGTTTAGCTAAGCGTAATCTATAACTGAGTCTTCAGAAACATCTGGGACATCTATCTTGTTCTATGAAGCGACTCTCCATTCATGGCTTGCAATGAGGTTACCTCTCTACCTGTTTAGGTTCAGCCGCTTTATCATCACAATCATCCTAGAGTAACTCCTTGAAGAAACGAATGAGCCAAAACCATCTGATACAAGAGATAACACGCGATGCTCAACCTTCTGCATCGTACCAGAAGTCCGAGTCTCGTACGCATATCGATCTGCTAGTTGCAGCCGCGGGTCCTTGTGTCAATTTGATCACACCATCGGCGTTATTTGACGGCCAGTAGGCATCATAGCAACTTCTGGAACCGAAACCACAATAGTTAACAAGAAGTAACCAGAGGGATAGAGGTCTCAAGCACAGTCAAGATTACCTCCTCAACGGAAAGCTCTAAGTGGTTTCTCAGATGCGAATCCTTCACGTCGTCCAGCTTACCTCAGCCCTGACACATATTCGTAGATTCACACGATTACGTTCACCTGCAAACATTGATCTTTTCTCCATGCGGCGCCTGATAAGCTACCGACGGCGACGAACCAGTAAGAATGACAGTGTCTTATTCCCTGACTACATTTCCACCTGCCAGCCACGACGCGGTAATTATAAGCTCCTGCCAATACATCCCCTTGTTTGCATATCATCACTCGCCTAACAGAGTTGAAAAGTCCAACCATCTACATGTTATCAGCTAGAATCTTCCCAAACACCAGAGAAATAGCTATATACTGGACCAAAAACCTGTTTCCATGTTTCCAACATCCATCGAGGGTGAGTCCAGACGCCATGGTTCCAGATCGTCGTCCTCGTTATATAAGCCGGACAATATACCGATACTGACAACAGGCGCTTTCATAAGGTAACGCCAAGGCAGGTGAAGTTAGATCTAGTCCTTCAGATACCGCATCCTTGGCCTTTATACTAGCTCTTTATGAATATAAGTTTGTTGTTAGTAAGCCTGGCAGGTCTCGTTAATGAGGCAAGCAGCACCATCAGATGCCTTCAGCGTCGCTAGTCTTGCTTTCCGTCCCAGTGACATTTGCATATAGTTTCCGGGTTAATAGTATATTGTTTCGCCCTTTTTAATAAAAAGCAGTGTCTAAGCTTCTCGTCAAGGTGCCTCGTAGAGTCCTGTTGGACTTGTCGTATAGTCAGAAGGATAGACCCTGTTATCACCTGGCAGTTCTGCTTTCTGTTCAGCAGCTTGCTCCTGAGGTTGTGCCTCTACTGTGTCATTTGAAGGTCTCTTCTCTCTCTTTGACACCCGTCTTCTCCAGATCAACCATCCTAAACCTCCGATGATCAAGATGCAACCGATCGTCCCACCGATACCTGCGCCTGCGAGTTCCCCCTGAGACATTCTAGATCCTGAACTGCTTTCCGTTTCATCGCCCACCGCCGTTGTCTCGGTATCAGCAGTTATTGTTGGTAGAGTAGATGTTTTCTGCGCGCTAGTAAAAATGCCCTGCGAAATTGTAGCGGTAGCGGTAACGGTCTTGGTCTTGTCTGGCTTCGGAGCTGTGACGTTGAACCACTCGGACGCAGCAATAGGACCCTTTTTGTCGGGGTCGTATATCTCAAAGTAGTACACAGCGTCTTCACCATTTTCCAACTCGTCGGAAACATCATACTGTGCTACCCAGTAGTCGCCAGATTCTAGAGTGCAGAGTCAGCGGAGCAGATACGAACAGAGCCAAGGGAGGTTGGCCTACGATCTATTCGATAGCCGGTACCCGACAAGTCGATTACTTGAATCAAAGAGAGTTCGACACGGTCAAGGTCTGTTTTCCATTTGACCTGTATTAGTTCACCCGCCACATAGCGTTTGTTTTCTTCCAAGTCCCAATTATATTTTTCGGGATCTCGGTCCGGAGGATGAACGAATTCGGAGTCGCAAGAAGCCAATGATCCGAGTATTGTAAAAATCAGCGAGAGGATTGCAATAGAATGCATGATGGTAGGTGAAGGCTAGGGCCCCAAAGCCATATAAGTCGCCTGCTCTGGACGGAAGTATCGCTTCTGCGGACAAGAAGAATGGACCTAGCCTTCCCCGAGCGCAACATCAGGCTTCGCTTCTGCTATTTAAACGCCCAAGTCTCAGCCAAGATATTTTCAACGGGGGCTGATAATTGAGCCAGGAGACAAACCCCTGCACAGCATGCAGTCGCTAATGCAGGATAGAATTAGTCAAGGTCTGAGAGCTTATGATCTGATTGGGTTCCCTATTATTTTGCCTTTAAAACAGAGAATAACACACAGGAAATTCACATCTTCAATCGCAAATGCAATGCCTTATAGACTTCCGCTTCCGTACTTCATCTAAAACTCAATTCAATCTATAATGATGGCCTTTTATACTCCCTAGTTCACTTACCTGCAGCTAAGTGGGGTGAGGCTACAAAACAGCACAACAACCAACAGACAGTTACACTCAACACGGACATTCGACCAGGTATTGAAACATTAAGGACTGATCAATTCCCACGTTGGGAAGGCGGTTGGATAAGAGCTGAAAGAGAGAAGGGAAATCTACTCTGTGTGACCCCAGCTCGTAAAAGGGGCCATGCCATAGCTGTAGATGTGGTTCCTCAGCTATAGTATGGGTCAGGAGATTAAACTTTCTAATGCACTCACCACCGCCCACATCAGACAGCTCAATCGTAGACTCAATGAATATTGCGAGATACGCGAGTGGCTGTGCAATATATAAGTGCCGTGACTTTAACTTCCGCTGCCTGTAGAGCCTGTGCTTCCCAGTATTGACGGGTTTCTTGAAGACTGGTGCTTTAGGAGGAAACGACTCTTACACTGGACTGCATTATTAATGTCACAGCCTGTCGGCTCAAGGGGCTGTTGTGAATGCGCGATAACTGTGGGGTTTGGTGGGTTGCCTCTGGGCTAGTGATGAGTTAGGTTCGCGTATGTCTTGTATAATCGTTGGCCTTTTGCCTTAGACCGTCACCGCCGAAAACAACAACTTGTTTCATTTGAGTCGACAAGCATCCCAAAGAAAAGGAGATGGTAGGCCCACAAGCCAACAGTAGGGCTCACAAAGATGTCGCAAGATAAGAAGAATGCGAGATCGAGCAGAGATATATGGAGTAAGCAACCAGGATGATAAGAAACCTGTCCTGAAAAACACCAACAATTTGGCGACATGGAAGCAAGGAACTTCATATCCCAAACCAGGGAAGACGAAGAAGAAGCGCGGTGATAACCATGATTGAAAGTTACCAGAGGCCTAGCAAGCCGACGTCCTTGACCAACATGAAGATCATGTCCAAAGTCCTGTGAACAAGGCACAAGAATGCGCGGCAATATCGGTGGTCCGCGAGCGAGAATTCTCTTCTTCATCCGCCGCTTTCTATGTCCAGCCGATATTGGGTTATATTCTCTGCTGCCACCTCATTTATCAGGTTGGGAGAACTCGAATCTCAATCTTATAACAGGATCTCCTATTCTTACCACCAAGCTGATCCTCCATCGGGCCTTATTCGTGCGTTACAGATTACTTCGACAGACCATATATAGCGAAACAATGCCTTCTCGCGGCTGGCTACCAAATTTCGTAATGCTGGCGTTGAACAATTATAAATTTCCGATTCCATACAGCGTGCCCTCGCAAACTGACCCTCGGAGTCTTCCCGTCAAGGCAGCTCAACCCGCAAAGTCTGAGAGCCCTTCAGAACCCCGACCATAACCCCGGTCAATCGAGCCCAATCTCTTGTAGCTGGGCAACTGATTATGTACTGTTAGGATCTTTTGATTAAAGATGAAGGGATATGATGATACTTAGACTTCCGGGCACGGGAGCGATAGGAGATAAAGACGTTGGGCGGAAAGCTTTTATTGAGACACGACTGAACGATAAGCGCCCCATTATCTACTCTAATCGTACCTTTTCTCTTAAATTGCGCCAGTTACCGTATCGACCGTTGCAGTGGGATCAGGCAAGCTCGTCTCCAGTATTGAATGGTAATATCTAACGCTTGCTGGTTCCCGATCGCATCGACAAACCTCAATCCCACGCTCTCACAACAAGGCTGTGTGTGCATGATTAACATCATAAAATGGGTAGAGGAACCACCCGGAAGGCAATAGGCCTCCTCCTTCCTGGACGTGGACCTAAGACCTTCCTGAACTTTGAGGTTAATGGCCCGTCATGGTCATTACCTCATAATCTTAGAGGATCGCTTTCGTCGGGGTCGGCAGACAGTCTATATCCGGGTGTCATGGGCCCAGTTATAATGATGGTTGAGGCTTGTCATATTGTTGTGATGACGGGTAGGGTGCGGCCTGCTACGTGAAGTAGTTAATAACTAGTATATAATGGTATTGGTGACAGTAGAGTTGTTGTGCAAGTGGAGTGGACATCCCTACCTGAGGCTAATGCTAGATTGATATGATTTTGTTCGTGTGGCGCCGACATGTTTGTTATGACATAGGAATGTTGTTTGGGTCAACGAGAGGGGCAATCTGCAAGGTTGTTTGTCAGTCGGGTCTGGGAAAATGTTTTGCTTTCGAAGTGTTTGCGGTGGAGCGAATGCAATTGATCTGGGACTTGGACTATACTAACTGTTGGTTCTTCACCTGTCAGTCAATGGATCTTGAGAAGTGCTGGAAGGCCCTGGTTGCTCGTTTTTGAGCTGCTTATATACCTCCCTGGTGATCGTTCTTGTGAGACGTGGGGTTGGAATTCGGAGCTCAGGTCTGCTTTTCGCGATTTTGAGGTCGACGGTGCGAGTGACAGCAGTTCTCAGAGGCCCGTTGTCTTCCCAAAGAGTCTTCAAATCATCTCCCCTCTCGATATACACCTCTGTAATGCGTCGCAAGTCCCTCACAATGCCGTGCCCTGGCCATTTCCCGATACTTTGATAACCACCCTTTCGTACATCTTCTGGAATCCAGACGCTCCCACCCCAGATCTTGTCGAGCCAGGCGATATCGGCCTGGGCTTTATCGCGGGGCTTGATGCGGGGCTTTTTATCAACTTCCGATTTCTCAAGCAGCGGAGCTGCCTCCTGCGCCAGGTCGTTCGGGACTTGCGTCTCGTTGCGCGCGCCGTTCGTCTGCCGGGATTAGAATGAGAGCATCAGTAGCAAGGAGCTGAATGGTAAATTAACTGGACGCATCTCACTGGTTACCTCTGGGTGAGGGGGAAAAGGAGGTTTCGGTAGCAGTGGGCGATTTGCCATGATGGTAAAAGCTTAATAATTGATATCAAGGTGATGGGAAAGTTGATATGATGATGGAGAAGCAGAAAAATGTGAAAGTAGCTTAGAGAGAAAGTTGCTGTTTTTGTTGTGGTAGGCATGGCTCCTTCCCTCTGTGGTCAAAGCGCTCTTGCCGTATAAGAATTAGGATAGCGACAACCATCTGAAGGTCAGCTTTGGACTATTTTGAATATATTTATTTAAGCCTCCTTTGGTGTGTCGGTTTCTTACCAGGCTACCTGACTGGCTAGCAGCTTCTGAGCGTCCATTGTAAGTGAATCATCGTGATGAAGACCCAGCTTCCACTAGCTCATCATCGATCACGACTGACATTTGGGACATGCTATGTAAATAACCTGATGATGACGCTTTTTCTGATATCGCAGCTATCTCTGCTTACAATCTGCAGAAGAACGGTATATAAAGCCGGGTAGCTGCAGTATCTCTTGGCTACCTAGGTACCCCCGTCAGCATCTATTGTGATGACTACACATAGCACAATTCGACGCTTGACCTTGTCCTTCCCCTTTTTCTGGCACGGTAAATCGATATGCATTTTAATAATTGCTTATCAAAGAAAACTTGTTACAGAAGCCTGTAGCCTGCGACACAAAGGAGAATCATCCCTTTGTTTGTGTAATCACGGCCGTTTGTAGTGGCCCAGCTGTCAGTATAGCGAAGGCTATTATTTGGCTTTCTGTCTTAATACCATCAGTAACCTTTATTACGGACAATGCATAGACGTCAAAGCATACCCAACCGTCAAACTCAAGGTATACGCGTTGTTCAATATACAAAGAGCTTTTGAGAGCTCGTCTCTTTTATAAACCTTCGTCACCTATGGCTATCAATTAACAAAGGGGAATCCGTAGTCTCATCAACCTATTTTATATAAGTTCATCCCCAAACCACAAACAAAACATTCCGGATTTCTGATCATCATCACCTTTCCACCCGTGAGATTCCTGGTCAGTCACACATACCCCCACGCACAACAGTCTACAAACATCAAGTATCTTAAACAAGACAAAATGCCTTCCCATCACCGCAAATGCCATTTCTCTGCGTTGATTCATGACCCTTTATTTGAATATCGCCTTGTAAAGTTTGGTGGAAAACGCCGACGTTTCAAGGCTAAACGGAAACACTTCAGGAAGCAAAATCACTCGCGCCGCCGTAATCAGAAGTAATAGGGTGGGAAGACTCTATTTTGACTAATCTTGCCATCAAGAAGCAACCAATGGCAGAAGATAGCCCAGGTTGGTGATTAGTGAGCTATAGTCTTGATATCCTGTGGCGGCGGTGGAAACTGGATATACCAGCATGGATACTAGACAGGCAATTTAAATGATTTAACGCCTGGGAATCGTAATTCACAGAGAAGGCAAGGGATAAGAAAGATTTATTCTTCGTGCATAGCAATGGACACAGTGCTACATACCAGTTAAACACATACCTTTCTACTAAGGCGTAGAGTCTAGATGTCTATTAGCATCAGCAGTAATGCAACAACGCGAAACGATATTCGAAAACCTCAACGAGATACTCACACGTGCCCTCAAATTGAAACTGAAATCGGATTTCTGCCTCCTTCATCCCTTACGATCTTCCTAATACTCCTTACAGGATAGTCCAGACCATCAACTGTGTCGATCATCTTGTGCGCGATTGTTCCGAGATATCTAGAAGCGCAGGGACATGTGTTGCATCTGCACTCCTGAGCTGGGATTGGGTAGCCTTTGCTTTTCCTTCCTCTTTAGTTGTTAGTGATGGGTTGTGGACAATTTCGCTCTATACAGTAGGCAACCAAAGTACTATACCTACGGAGCGAGGACAGAAGTATAACTAGTACGCACATCTAGCGATCCATGCTTTGAAAGATAACAGTTTGTTTCCGTTGCATAAAAATCTGCTATATTATTTCCTCATACTCTCTATACTTATATCAGCATGTACATCGAATATCTCCGAAACTGTGCGTCAGGAACTTCCATGGTGCAGTGCAAATGGACAAGACAATATGAGGATGGTTGATAGAGGGCTTCCATTTGAGGTGTTGAACATTGAGGTGGTCAAGTGTCCGACCACGTGATCACAAGGATTACACACATGTACATAGACCTCCCATTCTCTCTCTCTGTCTCTGACAGCTCAGACCTGCAATACACACAACATTTCACTATGTTTAATATGAGGCCTGTACAACAACGTCAAATTCCCTTTTTTGACGCATGAAGGGTATATGAAGCCAGTATGATCAGAGTGAAGAAGGAAGAAAGTAGCCAATCACTTGTCGTGCAGTGTATATTGCAGGGTTACACCTGCCGACAGGCATTCATTTCTTTGCTGGTTGCATAACACAGCCTGGAAATTTGTGAATGCAGCTGATTTTTCTCCGTCTTCTCTCCAACATACGTCTTTCTATTTGGCAGAGAGTTACTCGCTCATGAGCATAACCGTTTTCCCGCATCTTTTAATAATCACCCGGTAGTCGGTATTCCTTAACAATACATACACTTCATTCGCACTTAACGCAGTACCATTTATATCTGACCCTCTCTTTCTACAAGGTTCCGACCGTGGCTTATTGAGTAAGCTTCGCGGAGCTCTGCCTTCTCCCGACTTTACGGCAACCAGAAGACCTCTTTTTCCAGGCTGACCCCTTGCACCGACGAAGCAAACACCTGGGAGTCGAACGACCGCAGCTTGTTTCGACAACGCTTGTAACGGACCCGACTGTCTTCATGCAGATATTCGCGCTGGCTTGAATCGACCTGGACTCAGCCAAACCAACGGCCAGGTGCTTCACTCTATACCGCAACGTTTCCGAGGCGGCTATTTCCACTGATACGTCGCTAAATCCGCCCCATTATCCATCCTCCCCTCTTACTGGCAGATCGCAAAAGAAGTCTACAACGTGTTCTACTGACCGAACACCGATTGTAAAGATATATCGTCCCACTGATGTTATGGTAATGTGCCAAATCGGGATTCTTGAACTGATGAGTTACACGAAGATAACTACTGAACAGGACCATCCAGCCTTTCTCTTTTGTTAAATCAGCCTTGAATTCGTGGTTAGGATCGCGATGCAAGCTAGAACTCCTCTTGATTTCTGCATGATATAGGACAACGTCTACCTGGCTAAATTTCGAACTGGCCTGTAAAATTATATCCAAGAGTCGAACTGCACATGGAAATACTACGAATATCCGAACATGCCTTAGTTATAGCTGCTCTCATCACCGAGCTTGCAGTTCAAATACTTGATACAGCAGTGACGTATGCGTAGGCCAGGCGCACAACGCGTTGTTCACTTTTAGAGCATTCACGCGGACTCGCGCGCCTGCCTCGACCCCTCCAAAGTCATCACACCTTTTTCTTTTCTTCACAGTGCACCATCCCCTTTCAAATTTGGACTGGGTTTCACAACATCGTCAGGCCATACGGAAGTAAAAGCTTTTGCTCACTTAGCCTATCACATGCCGAGCAGATACAATCGCATGAACCATGACTCCCAAGAGCAGTACCGTCGACGATTCCGAGCCGGATATACAGCCTGAGCAGAGCATGGCTTCAACAAAGCGCGCTGCGAGTGTCACCGATTGCCCGAAGGGGCGAAGCGTCATCAATCATCGAGACTTCATTGCAGCACATATAACGATGAGATCTTACAAGACTTTGAGGGAAGAATGAACCTTGAGTCGGATAACAGTGTTGACTCGAGCTACGTGGACGTGTCAGGAAGCGCTCGAGAGAGCGGTGAACTCCTCGGCGGTGATGAGCTGAACAACAAGAATGAAGATTCCATTGCAGATGGCACGGGAAGCGAAGTAAGTCGTGTCAAGCCTCACATCCCTCCCCATGTTAACGTGTAAACCCTTGCAGACGTCTCCCGAAATTCCGAACCACTTAGTAGCCCATCCCCAAATTTGTATCATTTCCACGAACGATGAACTGCCCTTCACTTCAGCAACCGATCCGAACGCTACTGTGAGTGCCAGAGCCACCCTTCGCTCCGCCAACGAGCTTTACATTACCGCCGTCGAGGCAACCAAAAAGGCTCGAGCGGAACAAACGAAGGAAAATGCATATCTGAACACCCGATTAGACGCGGCCTGGGACGTTGTGACACTATTGGAGAAGGATCTCGATGCCGCTAAAACAAGGTTGGACAATGTCGTAGCTGACCGAGATACTTTCATTATTATCAAAGCGGCACTTTGCATTGATTAGGAAATGGTTCAGTCTATCGTCACTCACTACGATGTAAAGGGAGAAGCATGTCAAGCGGAAATAAGGGATATACGAGCGAAGGCTGCTGAAGAGCTGACAGGTATGGAAGCCCTGAAAAAGGAATCGGATCAAATGAAGTCGAGACATGCCGAGCTTGCGAAAATGCACAAGGCGGCAGAGGACAGGAGCATGGGGATGATCCGCAAGGCGATGAAAGATCTCCAGGACATGCTTCAAGACGATATGACCTTGGACGGAATGGAGCAGTGGCTTGTCGGGGCAAACGCAATGTTTAAGGGCTTGGCCCAACGGGTTACAGGTTCTACGTAAGTTTGGTGGACTCGGGGCATAGTCGGCGATGGACGGTATGTGGGTATGTTGAGTCTTTTGCTGTAATATTACGATCTGGGTGTGGATGTCGACGATGGCTCCCTGTTGTACGACAGGTCAAGTCATTATGGGTGCTCATGTTTCCCTGTGTACAGATCATCTGTTTTCGAAGGGAGTCGGGGAAATTGTTGTTGATCAGAAACGTCGACCAACGCGGTTACATGAAATAACGACGAGCATACGTGAATTCTGATTGCTCTAGTGTCCGGCAGCAGGATATGATAGCAAATAATAATTAATCTATCCCTAGTACCATACTGCCGTAACTTCTGTTGAAGGAGCTTCTACAGAATTACGGAAACAGGACCAATATAAAAATTCGGCTCGACTTTATCATGTCTCAGGAGACGCCACTAGCTCGTGAGGGCATGATATCCATCAACAGCCAAGATGTCTCCCAGATGTTCATGGAAGCGACCTTACAAAGGAATGAAAGACTTGCGCCTGGTAGAGAAGCATCCACCAAGTAACGATGATTGGTCTTGGACTAAAGTTCATTTTGAAAGTATGATCGATCAGAAAGGCGTTACGAAAATTCGTATTGGTTGAGTAGAGCTCCGATGGATCAGGACTGTAGTATTATATTGGTAGCATTAAAGTTGAACTTGCTACTTTTCTTGGTCGAGAAATCGATGCCCGGGTGATTGAAAACTCGGTAATGGTGGAAAGTCTTGATTCATAGCTGGATCGTCTGATTGGTTATGGGCAAATGGTAATGGGTTCGCGAGGTGGCTGGCACGCGAAGTTGCTGAGGCCTTTAAAAGCTCTGGATCGAGATACAGCGCGATTGGAGATTTCTCGCCTGCTATCACTAGACTAGACCGTCTCTTTTGAATCAATTCAGCCGGCGGTGGTTTTCCCTTACACCTTTGAAAAGAAAGGCCGTTTACCAACTGGCACCTTCCGTTTGAACCTGACTCTCCTCCGCCAACGTCGAAATTCGCACTTTCTCGAATCGGCGCTGCCTACACGACCGCAAAGAAACCTGCGAAACGATCCTCCACAAGATTTTCTTTCTTCTCCTCACACAAGATCTTACGCCTCAATTCATTATTATGTCTGGGCATCTTCTGCCTGCTTCTTCTCCACCTCGAGCCGCCAAGCGATCAGGTAAGTTGTTTCTTCGTTCTGGACCATCAATTTTGGTCCGCAACTGATGGATTAATCTCTTCCAGGGGCACCATACATTCCTCGCGCTGCATCTGCACAGCCAATTCCCGCGGTTGGACACCCTGCCCCGAGTTCTGCTAGCTCGTCTTTCCTGGCCAGAGTCCCAACGATGCCGTCTTCTGGATCCTCGCAACCCATAGCCACCGATCATGACGCTTACTCGTTTACCTCCTCGCCGGACGACTTCAGCAGTGATGTCGACGAACCCACCATCGTCAAGATCACAAACGCTGTCATCGAGAGTGAAGAAGCGCTGGTCTATCTCCACGTCAACTGGTCAAACGGCGACTCATTTACCATGCCAGAAAGAGAAGTCCAGGATCTGGTCCCTGAGCAAGTCTACGACTTCTAGGAGAAGTCAGGTGGCCGCGAAGAGGTAACCAAGCTGGACCGATACCACGTATACGCTATCCTCGACGAGACGAAGAAGAACACGAAGGCAGTTAAGGGCAAGAAGCTGTTGTGCCAGTGGGTCGGGTACTCAGACAATGAACGCGATGTCTCGTGGGAGCCAGCTAGCAAGGTAAGGAACATAGCTCCTATGGTGTACAAGGAGTGGTTGGAAGCTTGTGATGGTATGTGATGTTGCGTGGTACTTGAGCGTATGTGGCGAAGGATGGAGGAATATACTCAAGGTTGAAGATGTTTTGGAAGCGCTGTTCGCAGGACAGAATGGAATTCCGTTCAACGAGTGCTAAGGAGGGGTTTAATTGCATCTGTATTGCAACCAAGCCATTTCATTCTCAGTGTGCACTGGAACGCTTATTGAGAAGTAAAAAGAGAATGAGCAAGCAACAGATACGTACTCCCCCTCCACCTCTTACATAATATAAAAGTCCAGTTAATGCCGCTTGAAAGCGTTAAAGTCGTCCGACAAATAGGCGTCCTAAGCATTTCCTCCAAGGTGGCCAAACTTCCAGCTTATAAGCCCAAAAGGGTTTTCTTGGTATCCTCGCAGGCCGAAAAGACGCGGGCCGATCAAATGATGCTTATAATGGTGCAAACGTTACATTTTCGCTCATCAATTTACAGCGAAACTCAAAGGGTTACTAGGAACTGATCATATTGAAATCGGATCGGATACAACGTAGGTCATTGAATCTGTCAGTGTATTCGGCTGAATATTTAGCGAAACTCGCCAAGCTATAGTTATGGATGATGATATCGCCAAGGGAACTGGGAGAGGCGTCCTTGAGAATGAATC
The DNA here is from genome assembly GCA_013186375.1 of Fusarium aywerte. Lineage (NCBI taxonomy): Eukaryota > Fungi > Ascomycota > Sordariomycetes > Hypocreales > Nectriaceae > Fusarium > Fusarium aywerte. Next base: position 28,139 of record JABCQV010000162.1, on the reverse strand, counting down.
AAGTATTATCGACCTTGGACTTGGACTTCAATTGAATAAGCTCGAGCTCCAGTTCTGGCTCTGATTAGACTTATTGTGTCGGGGTTGACTTAAGATTAATTCATAAAGTTTCAGAAAGTCAGGCAAGAATATTCGAGTTCGATTCAAGCGCACTGAGATAGTGACAGCTCGTGGTATCTCGAGAGTACCTAGTAATTAATTGACAAAACTCTATTCACCATTCTCTCCTGCTCGCTTGGCTCTTTTCGTCTGACTCCTTTGTCTACATTTGTTTTGATCGACAGCCAGGCAGAACTTGACCAATGAGTCTTTCCTCTCTGGCTAGTCCTCAGCTTTACTTCTTCCAACGCCAAACCTTTGCTTCACATTGTCTTCTTGTTCTCCAGGCAAAAAGCTTTGATCGTTGAATTTCATCGACACTTCATTACTGTGGGTCATTGAAGGTAGGCCCAGACTAGTATACATGTTCCTACGCACAAAAGCCATCTCGACTCAGACCTCATTCCTCATTGCTCAGACATCACCAATGACAGCCATTCAGTCACTATCATTAATCACCATCCGGCCAGTCGCTCCACGCCACTCACTCATCATCATCAATGACACCTTCTTCCACCCCGTCAATCCACTGGGCCAAAATAAACGTGTCTTGGTCCATACCCGCCATCTCTTCAGGTCCAACCTCTCCAGGTCCCATCATTGCCCGACGCAGCAACTGTCTGTACGTCTGCTCCCTATCGCAACTCGCCTCGACCAACAACTTGAGGCGTTGCGTGGAACGCCCAAGGCCTTCGATCACTGAGTTGTATCTGCCAATCTCAGAGTCAATTTCCCTGGTCTGGTCAAGTTTGGCTTCCAAGTCGCCTTTTGCAGCTGCTATATCCCTTGCCAGATCCTCAGCCTTGGTCCGGTAGCACGTAATCATTTCGAGAACGTCTGCGGGGCAATCGTCGCCTTGATCTGTAACGTAGGGCTCAGTGCGGTGACGAGGCCCAGAGCCTTGTTACGTTCGACGACAAGTTGATCAAAATGGGCCTCGGCTTCGACGCATTCTTTGTCTGCCGCTTGCTTGTCGACAATCAAATACTCCTTCAGCCTTTTCTCAATTTCGAGTTGCTCTTGCTCAGACGACAGAAACTCCAGGTTATTTCCAAGCTGCAAGAAGGCACTATGGTGGCTTCGAGCGAGCAATTCAATATAAGTCGATGATGGTGTCATGGACGGTCTTGGCGGTGTGATCGGGCCGTCGAATTCATGGCCCGTGGCGACGATGTCGGCCTGCTGCTCGTTTGTGCCTTGCGCACCCGAGACTTCTTGGGTAGCCATGATAATACAATGGCGAGACCGATATCAGAAATGGTGGAAGGCCTCAAAGGAAGGTCATGAGCGTGATGAGAAATCCGAGGTTGCTGTTGCGCGAAGCAGAAAATGAGCGACGCAACGGTCGCTACAAGGGTGCCACGCAGAAAGGCGCAGGTGATGATAGCCGAAAGGCAAGGAGGCAAAGGTAAGAAAAGCGTGATAAACAAGTGACGAGAGAGACGGTAAGGTCGTAGCGATCGTGATGCAAAGCAGATGATCCGATTTAACCTGCTCGTTGCGCTGCGCGAGTGTGATATTGAGAGGAAGAAAAAAAATAAAAGGTTGAGAAGCGCCAAAGTAAGGGAAAATTCAGTTGCTGTAAATATCTTCGGGCAGCAGTGGCAGGCAGTGACAGACGGAAAAGAAAAAAAGAATAAAAGGAAATTAGCAGAACCTCGACGAAGTTTAGCCATGAATCTCTCATCGATCCGAGACATTATAAAGATACCTTTTCTGAAGATGACTTGGCGTAGGTGCTGGGTTAATATCCATCGTGGGCTGGAGTAATTCTTGACCCATTTGACAAACGATCAATTTCAGGAAGCAAGAGAGGGGTCATGTGAGTGAAACGAAGAGTATTAAAATGTTAAATGAATTACCTGTCCTTAATTCAGACTCTTCCTTGATTGTGCGCTCTTGCACTGTTTTCTCCTTATCAGCACTAGGAGCCAAGGCCAACTTGGTGTTGCCTATTGATGGATGGTCCAGAGAAATTTGGTCTCGAATCGGATTTTATGTCCTGCGCATGCACCTGCACGATTGATCTAGCAAGAGGGTATTCTACTCCTTCTCTAGTTGAGCCCCTGTACCTTGTTCGATTGATTCAGTGTTTCATCCAGAGCGATGTCGAGTAGCGTCACGATCGTCACGATCCCTGCATTGATGCTCATTGTCTCTGGAGTTGGCTGTCATGGGTTCCTACAAACGGTCAGCACCTTTATGCACAAAGGTCTTGCGATGCTCCACGCTCCTACAATCCCCTTATTCGCGCTCGCCTTTGCGCCGACAGACACAATTGCTATTCTGACCATCACGGAATCGATCGGCGTGTGAGTCTTCGCTGGGACTTCGAACGTTGCCGAATCGACCTGAAGCCTTCGAGCTTTTGGCGGCTTTGTTGATTTCATGTATCGGCCTGACTTGTGGAGTTCGATAGGTATGGCTCGAGCGGTTAGGGAGCGGCTCAATGGGAACGTGAATTGGAGCCAGCTTCACTGACAAGTGTGTTGAACAAGGGTGATGTTGTCGATTTGCATGTGGTCTCGACTGCGTTGAGCGGGCGTTGAACGACCGAATCGCGAAAGTGGAAGCGCAAAGAGCGTAAGAGAATTCCTCATGGGCAGATTTGACCTGCTCGATCTCCTTCTGAGATGCACACGGTACAGTCTTCAGCGACGGAGCGTTTGGCTTCGATTGGAGGTATGATGTTATTGCTTTGGGATGTCAGTTGTTCGAGTGTGAGGAAGACGGCATTGAAGATGTCACAGGATATGGACGGGGACATCGGGCGACATGCTGGCTTTCTTTCAGCATGGCGATGGAACATGATCACCGGATCCACGATTTGGATGGGACCGTTAGTTACTTCTCCGTAGCCTATTTCGTCGCCACGCTCCACATGCGCGACGTGGCTCGGAGATGGAGAAAGGACGCCACCGTTGTCGTTGACATTCGTGAAACTGTAAGTGAAAGCCATGGGGTTGACTGTGCGCAGAATTAATGTAGACCAGTTCTAAAATAGGCTAGTATTGGTACGGAGGGAAGAGTCATGATGAGCAACGAAAGGCATTGAGAAAGACGGGGTGGAGATTACTGCGACATAAGAGCAAGGCACGAGGAAGATGATGAATGAATGGAAACTTGTGACAGAGAACATTTCAATCGAGTTTGATGAGGAGAAAAAGCAATGAAGACGGATCATGTATGCAGAAGTTACGTCACTCGCGGCCGCTGACAGTATCGACACGTAATTGCGCTTTGCAACTCGAAGAATACGAAATTATAATGGGAGGAACTGATAGCAGAAGATAAAAAAGCTTGGAAGCAACGGGAGAATGCATTGTTGATATGTCATGATATTGTATAATCTGCCATATGGTGCCACTTCTCAATATGCACTCATGAGCCTTACCTTCTTTAGGTTTAGTGGCATACTCTTTGGTGCGATGTAACCTACAGGGTACGTATCGCGACAGTAATAGTGGATCGTCAAGTTTGATCTAGAAGGATTCTAGCGTGTTTTGTTCTCTAGGGTGCCCTACCTAACACATTCCTACCGCTAAAAGCCTGGTTTTCTATTGCAAACATGGGAAGCAGATCCACACCCAAAACTGGCAAGAGGAATTTATACAGCACAAAAATGTACATGTATAGCTTTACCTTTCCGTTCAAAATGTGGTGCTTCAAGTAATTGGAGGGGAAATACTGTACAGTGTCAAGTCCACTTGAGCCAAAGTTGAGCACATCAAGTAAGACACACGTCTAAAGGAAGATTATAGTAAACGGATTGCAAAAACAATAAAGATAAATATACTAAGGCAGTAGAGACGTTTCACAGAGAAACTTCAGCGCCCAGATCAACGGCAATCCTTGCAAGCAAAACTATACAACAATAAACTTGCAAGATGCCAATCAATTATCAATACTTGAAAGGCTGCCTTTTTCATGACAAGCTGTACAGGGTAGACTAGGGCTATGTACTGGTGCGGGGTCATTTTCCTTATCCGCCTTATCGCTTCTTATCGGTTTATCGCGTTATCATGTTATCATCCCACTTAGACAATTGGCACAAGCCTGCGCCTGCGCTCACATACACAAGTTGCCAAGACGCAGCGTCTACCTCTCTCACTCTTCGCAATCAATCATCTTTTTTCATCCTTAATTATATCGTATATGGCAACTTTGCCGCCGAAGTTGCACATTTCCGTAAATTGCGACCCGTCTTCGCTCCTCCTTCACTTACGCGCTTTCCTTGCACAGACCGACTCGCACCCATGTGCAGCTCATCCGTCACCTGTTCCCTTATCATGGGAAAGTGTCAACATAAGTGCAGAAGCACCTGAACCCGTTGCCCAAAGCCGACTTTCACCAAAGCCCGATCATCTAGAAACTTATAGCACAAACTGTCAAGGACTCCCGCCAAGACCAAGAACGACTTTGGCCAGTACTCTGATGACGCAACACCAGAAGTCTCCCTCAGATTCAGGACTCTCAACATTCTCGAAGTCTTCTAATATTGCTCAGCGTTGGTATTTCAACCTGATACCACGACCGCCAGCCTCTCCCATATCCGCCAAGACATTGTTGACAAAATATACTGGCATGGCTATAGACAAGACTGTCGTCTAAAGCGACCTTGATACGGCCATGGAACTGCTCTTCCGTCTCCATCCAGATACTCGCTGCCTCTCCACGCAACCGACGTGCCCAGACTCCGACCGACATCTCTCCAAAACGTTCCTGGCTTGGGCCTGTCGACGTCAGGACCGCCCAGCCGAGCTAATCCATCTACACTCCGCAACAAGTAATTTCTCATGGTGCTTCCGTTTCACCACTCCAAGACTGCCTCTGAGACAGAAGAGCCTCAGCCTCAACACCCGGAGTGAAAGCTGACTAGCCCAAGGAGCACACGAATTCGAGAGATTCTGGACTGACCTAGCAACTTCTACTTCTCCTAGGCTTTCTTTTGAGTAAGTGGAAACCAGAGACAAGGCGTATGATGTATTGTCAAACATTGTGTTCTTGATGGTCTTTTCGGCTCTAAAATAGACTCTTACCAGAGATAGGTATGTCCCAGCTGTAAATTAGAGCAGAAGAAACTAATGTGACATTTCTAGAGGACAGCTCACAGTGATATCTAGTGAGGCCTATGTCATATGTCAGCAATGTGCATTAGCTTTGTGATTGGAGATGAGCTGCTGCCATTAAGCTTCGATGGTTTCCCTTCATTACCTGTTCCAAGTTACATTACCATGTAGCAAAAGTTCCATCATTCAGCTCAACTCTTGTAGTCCTCAACTCAGGATGTCTCGCATTTCAATTCAATGATCCTCCACCGCTAAGCTCTTATTAGTATCAATATTAAAATATTTAAAGCTTCGGGAAAAAGAAACCGAATATCGACGAGTACCCTAATTAGACGGACCCAGTCATAACCGTTAAATGCAAACTCACGGTTATGATACACTTTGACCTAATTGGGGTTGATACAGTCATAACTGTTAAGAGTGGGGTTAATTCTCACGGTTATAACCTTAACTTCACAAGTCACAACCGTAAAAAATTGGAGGTTTCGTGGTCTAACGGTTATGACTGCGGATTCTGATTCCGCCAGCGAGGGTTCGACTCCCTCCGAGACCTTTACTTTTGCAATTTGATTTTTTATGTTGGTGGAGGCTTTCGGCTGCAATTCCGTCGACTTTATGCTGAAATTTTGAGCCAATCACCTTTTCTAAGCACCAGCTGCTAATAATCCAATCAAAAGCCTGCTAGTGGGGACGTAACGTCGACCAACGCGACGCTGATTGGCTATCACAGTTTTTAGCCGAGGTTAGGGCGATTTTTTCATTTTCCGTGGTCAAAATCCATGACACAATCTTCGCACCCATGTCGAGAGCCTTGACGTTAGAACAAAGACAGAACAACTGTGCTAAATCGTAGTATCAGCAAACATCATTTCATATAACTAGCTTGTTAAACCGGCTACACTCGAGCGGCTGTGCGAAAAGACAGACAAGGCGATGGGAGAGCATGGAAAAGTCCTTCCTTATAACCAGTTCTACAAGTGGAGGACCAGTTTGCACTTCAAAATGTCGATTGGATTTTCGGTAATCGTCAGGATAAGAGACCAAGGGTGATTTATCACTCTCGATAAGTTGCCCAGGTATGGTCTTTGCATCACCGTGGAATGATCAATTGCAAGGTAGTTCTACCTTGTCCTTTAAAGATGGCAAGCGAGAGTGCCCAACAAGGAGTCTCCATGAACATATCAACAAGAACACTGGCGGGTCACATACACGCAGCAATGTTGTGCTAGATCGTTATCGCAATGTTATCGGATGTCACGAGGTTAAGTAATGGTCATGAGATAGGCCTATCATCCGTGAAAGCAGTGCCTCGACCTCCGACGCTGAAAAGACTCAAGAAACATGGCTCCTACTCCTTATGTGTAGGGACGCCGGTTGCAATGGTAACGAATTGGTATTCAGCTTGCACTTGGTCTTCTCAGCTCCGAGCCTATGGCCTTTCTTAAACATAGCCAGGATTCGGACTGCCTGTCATCCAAGAATAGACACGGAGTGGTCTCAATGTCGATAAAGTAGGCGCAAGAGATCACAAGCCCTGGATTGGCGTTCTTGAAAGTCGCAGTATCATACTACGTCGGTAGGTTCAGCAGATGCTAGCAGGAAGGAGAAGTCAGCTTGAAGCCCAAGGACGGCCAGAAAAAGAGAATATGAAATAACCTGGCCCAATCGTCTCTTTGTTTGTGCTCCTCGTTGTGTATCTTCTCCACTAACTTCGTTAATTGCTTATTCAGATTTTGGAAAGCGTTAAGGACCAAGGTGAAGACGAGCGGTGCGAACAGAGACAAAGAGCATATCAGCACAGGGCCACCCACCGAGACCGTGAGAAAAGCCTGACCCAAAGCCCAGAAGCCATCGACAAAGTCGACACGGCAGAATCGACCCCTACTTGGCCAATAGCCATACCGTGCCAAGATCCCTTCTGGAGCTCACATATATGAACCTCAAACTCCTCTATCTCCTTCAAGGACCCCCGGCGTATGACTATACCTAATTCGGATTGGTGATGGGCGGATTGCAAAGCCGCTCTCACCTTGCGTCACGCACGAAGCTCAAGGGGAGGGAAAAATGGTACACGTTATGGCTTGCACTGCACAACAACACAATATACTTGCAAGGGAACACAATGAAAGACAAGACATATTTAGGGACTAGTAAATTAGAAATTAAGCTGCCGCATGGTAATTTACCCATTAATCTGGCTGTTTATGAGATGACTGACTTAAAACAATTTGTCACCCATGAAAAAGGATTGGTCATCTTCACTGCCACAACAAGTTGTTCCACCGATAGATCCTTGGAAGACAGACGAACAGTGCGAATATTTCTTTCTATGTCCATATTTTATAACTGCTTAAGCTCTTACCCTGATAGCACCTAGCTAGGGAGGTCACTCAGATAGTGTAACTCCATTGCTACAGAGTTGCACAGGATTCGACGTTAGTAGCCTGAGGGACAAAATATTCAATGCAACTTACCTGACTTGATATGATACTTAATTACTTGTTACTTCTGTAAACTTGGCACCCTAAACCTGGATATCCTGTTTTCCCTTCAACCCGAGGCCCGGTAGCCCTCCACAGGCTGACAAGATGATTTCCCCACAGCACCGTGTCGATCACAGGTATGTACTCTTGTACATGATTCTGCCTGCTTCTCTCCAGATACCTCCTCCTTCACATCCACTCAAGCCCTCGTTGTCAGAAATCCTCAAGGCATAGTGGCCCGCAACTCATTTCTTAACAACGTACTAAACGTTGACTGGCTTTTGCAAGGCAATAATGCTGACACCGACGAGTTGCCAATTTATACTCTATCCGCGTCACGCCCAACCTAATACCTTACTATAGAACAAAAGACTTCCCTTCTTCCCTTCTTTTTTCTTCTCTTGACTGGCTCCTTCAGACCTCTTGCCAAGGAGCTCTGTTTATAAATTCGATATCCTCCCTGCAACCCCCACGCTGAGTTCTATCCTTCGGACGCGAGTTCGCATTGAGTCAAACATCATGACTTTCCAAGTATCCGGCCCTTCATCATTGTGGTGTATAACTTCCAAAGCATCACTTAATACAGCTACAATACACGTTCAAGACCTACAAGAGCTTCTTCATCGACCGTAACGCTCCGCAGATTTACAACGCTAATCATGCCAAGAGACGCAACCGACAGTACCCGCAGCTGACCTCAATCCTAGACTCTCGCTTCATTGCATGCCCCCAAGAGATAGTTATTGTCGTTGTACGGCGAGAATGATGTAACACTGAGAATGAATACACAAACGTACAAACATATCTATTTACGTAACAGATTATTTCTTCCTACACTCGGATCCTTTTCTCCGCTCTATCAAGCTGAGACATATCCCCACCGGATATGCTGCTCTGTCGTATGGATTTGTGCCAAGGCTAACTGGTACCCAGTCGGTTAAGTAGCTGATGAATCGAAACGATGTCAATGGCAAACTCGATGAAGATGACAGAAAGGAAGGATTGAGGCCTGTCGATCCATGACGAATGGTATGACCGGAGAGGAAGATCGAGCGGATAGATGTGACGGGAGCGCAGGCACAATTTGGAGAAAAAAAAAAAAGACTTGGCATATGTTGAACTCGAAAAAGAAGAGAACGCGTGGCCCATACCGACCGTCATAGAATATGCGCGAATAGATATGCCCCTGTTACCCCAGGCCGCTAAAAACAACCATAAATGGCTTGTAGGATTCGCAGGATCCTGTAGGATTCTGCCAAGCGTCATGCGGACAAGGCTTAAATCCTGGATGAGGACAAAGAGACTTAATAATCACGATATAGAGACTGCGGTTATAGTGATTTGTATTTTACGAGGTGAAGCGGCAGAGAAGGAAGCACGGGCCATAACGACAGAGGCTAAATCCTGGCTAATACACAAGTACCATTACATCATGAGGGCATAGTGAATAACAATAGAACCACGTTAATATGTAAAGAAGTGGCCTATATAAACCACCGTCGTATCTCAGAATATCTTTCAACTCAAGCACAGTTTTCACCTTCTCAGAGAACAACTCCCAACCAGAACAACCGCACCAGCTTATCACTTTAATCAGTTTGATTACATTAGTTCTTTTCAAAATGCGAGCCACCATTGCCGTCTTGTCTGCTCTCAGCTGGGCAACATTTGCTGCAGCCGAAGCGAAATGGACTTTTAGCTGCGGCTGTGAGGACTTTAACGACGCCTCTGTAAGCGATTGCCAGGAGGCCATCGATTCGATTGATACGAGCGCCGCGAACCTGGGTATGTTTGACAAGCCGCCTCTATCAGCGGAAAACTAAATAAACTTTGTACAGACCCCATGGTAGCCATCGATACCGAAAAGGTTGGGCTATGGACTAATATCCATGTCTTCCACAAAGTCGGCAACTGCAAGATCGGTACAGCCAGCCAGACACAGCCTCCTGTCCCTGGCGGAGGTGGCGGTGCAATTGTTGGCACTATCGTTAGCGGCCAGGACTTTAAAGATCAGTTACAGGTGAGACATTTCCTATTCTTTGCCAATCTCACCAAGACTAATATGTGTTGTTTCAGGCTATGATTGACGAATGTTCCGCTCCTAATGGAAAGGTTAACTCGTGCTCTTCTGTCGGCGCTGGAAACATCGTCATGTATGGCGATTAAGACATTCTAACTGGTCGACCCGTATGGGCAATATCCACATAGGGACTTATGGATTAAACTGTTACTCAGAAAGGTGTAGTGTAGTATATAAACTATACTTTGTGCATTGTATTGAAGATTCACAAAACTTCATAATCAAGGATATCGGTAGATAGTGTTGATAGGAAGGTACTTGGTCCGGTATCTGAACCAGTCGTTATCTCATACGCCTTTCGACAAAGCATCATGGCAAGTGATAAACTTGACAGATGTTTCTATGCTACAGTGAACGAGGACTATATGTAATTCTTTCGATGATATTCTTAAATCAGCTAAGGAGAAGACATTCTTCAAACCAGGAACGACGATCTATATAAGTTAATTTAATATTTCCCAACTCTGATTGATACTCGGGCTCTAGCTTAGGGGCAAGGAGCTAAATAATAAGGTTACTAAAGCTGGCGGATGAGAAATTTGTTTGCGAAGGTCTACAGAGACGTCAATGGTGATGGCGGCAAAAACTTATGACCAAAAAGTTGTGCTGTTCGCATTGCTCGCACTGCCATGTCGTTGGATTTAAGTTATTGTCTAATGACAAGCTAACTGCGTCTTCTTTGTACCCGGCTGGGCCAGCCCCGAGCAGCTAACTGGTTGACGTCGCCAGCGGAAATAATAACCAATGCAACCCAGAAAAGATGTCACAATGTTTCAGTGAGTTCTGACTCGTCATGGCAAGGAAGTTGTTGTTTGTCGCTGGATCTAAAGTTCCGCGTGGCTGAATTACAGTGAATAAATTGCGGGCCCTGGGCCTTGCCGTCGACAGCGCATTTCTCCCTACAGGGGACCATCAATCTAATGGAAGGCTTCCATTTTCCCACCTCCAGAACCCCGCTCTTCCAGTTACACGCCTCAACTCTCATAAACGTCATCGCCCTCATCGCGATAACCTCATCGGCACAGTACCCTGATTCGGCTTTACGCTCAACACATGGTACTCTTTTGTACCTCAAATCTCCCCCATTCATCATGTCTCTCGTACTTTCTTCCCCTGCGCTCCTGCACTCTTCCCCCTCCTTGATGCGCATCCAAAAGATCGCCGCGCAAACCGCACAGCTCGACCAAGCTTAGGCAGCCGACTCGACAACATGGTTTCCCATCGCTTATCGCCCTCGAGCTGGAATCTCCGACACCGATCGGCTGGCCAAGCTCTTGCAGATCACCGAGTTTGCAGTACTGAACGAGATCCCTCTACACTCACTGTGGAGCCCTGGAGGCGCACTCTTCGAATCGATCCAAGGCGAACCGCCATGTCTCACGAGAAATGCCACCAACACGGCGCTTGAGAAACTGAAACAAGTCGTCCCCTACGCGAAAAGTCCCGACTCTCAAACTGGCCTCAAAATCAGTTCAACGGTCGTCGCTGTTGAAGGATTGCCGACTACCCCCGAAGCTACATCCACTACGCTCGAAGTTCTGCCCGTTGTACCGACGTCTCCAGACTCCGACTCTGGCTTCTTTGATGGCGGCGAAGATAACTCCGACTACGATGACATTGCCAGCAATGATGACCAACGCAAGGCCACCGCACCCATCACCATCGAGGATGATAAGACAGACGACGATAACACCGATGTACAAGACCATGACGAGACCATCGCCGCCAAAGTCCTGAACCAACTCCAACATGATGTCTGCCTTACCGACGATGTGCTTCAGTTCCTCTGTATCATGGTTCACTCCATGTGCCAGCCTTCCCCACTTGACCATCAACATGTGCACCTCATGGATCCGCTGTGGTTCGACCTGGGTGCTCCCCCCAAAGTTCCTCGACTCCTCCAGTCCGCTACAACCATGGGTGATGTGATTGTCTTCGTCCCCTTGCACGTTCATCCCAAGCATTGGGTGCTCGTCCAACTTGTTATTCAGTCTGGCTTCTGCAAGGTCATGGTTTACGATTCGTCTCCGTCAGCTGCCCGGGCTAAGAGGCTAAATTTGTGTTGGTCGGATTGGTGCAGCGAGAACTTGCCTACTTTGAAGACTGATGTATCTTTCCCAGTAAGCTTCTTCGTCCCTTCTTCTTGGCAATATCTGACTTGCTTAGGATTGTGACACTCAGCTCGACAATATCAGCTGTGGGATCTTTGTTCTCGTCTTTCTCGATCGCCTCCTCAATGGCCGAGCCACAAGTCTCCCTGTGCAGCCGCGAACCGAGAAGCGACGTCTTTTGGAGTTGATATACGATAGAAAGGACATGCCACATCCCTCGAAGCCACAACTCCTCATCTTCCAACAGATTCATGCTCTCATGGATATCAATACCGTGTCATCGACAGCCGACGAGTCTCCCGACGTCACCAAAACCACCAAAGTTATCTCACATGAAGACGTCAAGGCTGACACTACCACCAAGCCTTTAAAACCAGAAAAGCCATCCTCATTCGTCCCACTCGGATGCTCATTCCCAGTGTCATCTAATCTGGCAGACACTCGCTATCTCCCTATGAATCCTGGTCGAGACAGCACACCAACCGGACCTGTTGCTCTAACCGAATCTACCGCTACCAGCGAGCGTGCTGTTCTCGCCGGATCTGCTGTTCCCACTGAACTTCCATTGTCATCCCCACCGCCAGGTTCCAAGCGCAAGTTGACCAAGATGGCTGACAACACCTCATCCCTCGAACTCAAAAAGCGTCAGATCCCCAACGAAGACGACGTCTCAGAACTCGGCGCCCGTTATTTCGAGGATCTTAAAAACAAGACCCACAACGAGAAGGTCATCCAGGTGCAACAAGCAACAAAAAATCTCCACGAAGCAGTAAATTGTTTGTCAGAGGCCAGGAGCATCCTCGAAGATGCCGAAGCATCTGCCGACCGGGACAGGAACGCCCTTGAGCAAGACCGCGAGGCCAATGAGGTCATCTTCAGTAATTGGATGGCCCAGGCCCCGAAACAACAAGACCCTCGCTTCCAATCCGCTGTTAATGGCACCGTGTCCACTGCACAGGCCTTTCTGGCTCAATATCTGCACTCTGTCCAGCAGTCCGTTGCTCAGCTGGCGTCGAAAATGACCGAGGCTTCAAAAGAGGTTGAGGTATGGGAAGAGGTTGTAAGGATGAGAGAGAAGGAATTGTTAGAGGTCGAGGTCGCGGCTGCGACAAAGGAGAGAGACATATTGCAAATGGGAATTTTGATGGGGCGGGTTGTTCATTGAGGCAAGTTTGGTGGATTGAGACATGTATAGTTATGGAGGGAGAGATAAAGGCTAAAGTGCTCCAGAGGCATTATTAATGACATTGCAGATTCGCAGGTCTTCCAATCATAAATATTGGTAGATAGTTTCAATATGAAAACACTCAGTCCGGTTTGTAAACCTGTCATCTCAGACGTCTTCTGACAAAATATTATAGTAAGTGATAAACTTAAATTATGGTACGGTGAACAAGGACTATATGTAATTCTTTGCTTAGTTTCTAAAACTTGGCAAGGCATATAATTCTTAATACTCTGTAATGGTGTAAGGAAATTAACTTTATCTTGATTGACGCCAGACTGATGCTGTTACCTCATCGACACGGTTAAGGATTGGCGTGACTTTACAATTTACTCCTTACTCCATCTTTTGTAGACCTTTCCTTTGTAATACTCGTTTCGGAAATCAGGCATGTATAACTACTAGTAGCATTACGTGCTTTAGACAGCGCCATAGAGGTTACGAGTACTTGGTACTTCCAGCTATCCAGGAATATACTTGAGTAATTTCTTGAAGCAATTAGATTTGTCTTGGATAGGAATGACCGATCAAAGTCGGCTTACAAAACCCTCTCTGATGTCCCTTGCAAGTCCATCCCAGTAATCCGCAAGTGAAGAGCCTCTTCGCGTCCCATATGTATGCGCCACTCGTCCAGAAGTGGCCAGTATCATAGCAAAGGCGTCCCGAGTAATGATTCCAAATTAGCATCCAACACCATCGGGCAAGTGCGGCGGTTTGCCTGTGTATCGCATGTAAGCTGAAAGAATGTCTTATTCTAGTGCGGTATTGTCTTTGGCTTGGAATTCCAGCATTAGAGGGTAGCCCTGCAAGCAGAGATAGGCCGTGAACTGGAGGTAATCCGACGGGCTCCTCTGGACAAATTGCCGTCTTTGTCGTCGCCTAGTGGCAGTGACGGATCCAGACAAGGTCGAACTAGCGATTGAGTTTTGTACCTGATCTAAAAGGTGCTCATAGCTTTTAAATAAAAATATAAAAATTGCTTCAAAGATCCTGATACATAAACGGCTATCTTTATAGATGAAATCGTAGGGGATAAGAAATCCCTCTCTAAACAACTCGATACATTTATAGTCCTAGAGTAGGAAGGTGCTGAAGTAGGGAGAGTGTCTATACGCATTATAGAGCAAATACGCTTTTATATCTCTTCAACTTCTTTTTCTGATAGGGGGAAAATCGGTGAAAACGGAAGCGGAGGCTCAGTTGTATAAGAACTGACAAGCTCCTATTCCTCCTGTCCTTTGCCAAGCCTCGTTCAAGTAGTAGTCAAGTATCTTAAAGTTGTTTGCCTTGCTGAGGGTTTGATATAATTCTGAAATGGCCCCTAGATTCAATTGGGTGACTGCTAAAGGTTTCGGCCATTGTAACAGGACTGGCTTAAACATCTCGTCAACTGCAGCCCTGGGTTGGGATAGGGACTTTCTCTCGATAGCCCATAGGCGACATGCCATGATCGCCTGCGTAAGATCTCTATGGGGAAAACTTTGGTCAAGGCTTTGTTGAAGAGGTCGGAGGATAAAACGTTGGTTTTGCAGGAAAACACGCAAAATGCGGGAATCGGCGCGAATGAACGTTTGGATGTCCTCGGGGGACTCGACGACACTGAGAATAATGGCTATGAGCTCTGCTGAAAGTTTCTCGAAAGGGCTGCTGAGGTCCATGGTGTTGGTTGGATCTGCTGATATCAGAGTAAGTGAATTTCGAAAGGATTGATAGCCAGAGTGGTGTTGGTGGTGGTTGGCTATTTATACCTGATCAGTGTTGGAAATTTGAAACTCAATAGTTGAGGCTTAAATCGCAGAAAAATTGATATTCTTACTGAGTTTGATCAAAAGACTAAACTCGTTGAATTTCCACCAGTTGATGGGCGGAAGATTCTGTGACATATGGGGTCACCTTGGTTACAGTTCAGTTGCCGCAGGGAGGTCGAGGTTCAGTAGATTAATACAGTACAAGTTGTACCCAGCAACTGAACTGTAACCGAGATAAATAGGTATGGTGTTACTTATAGAGGTGGCATCGTCAGCCATATAAGGTAGACTTATCCAGGAACAATAAAGAAGGTGGCGTCTATATCCCAAAATTTCCATCGTATTAGAAGACTCATCCCATCTTTCCCCATGAACAGCGAATAGATAGCCGCTGTAGTTATATAAATCTCTACTAATAAGTTTACTTTTGCACGGTGGAATGAATACCGCTGGCCCTGATGGAACTATACAACGGTTTGGCCAGTCTACGATGATAAAGCTACCTTATACAGGGACAATTTATCCACCTTGCTTCACGAGATGAGACTGGAAGACCCATTCAATCCCAGCCTGGCTACCGCTGGCCCGGGCATTCTACACACACGACATAGACAACCACAGCATGGGCACATTCGTGGAGCGGTACAAATCTTCCATTCATAATGTACTTTGTGTCCCTGCACCAGATCTCAGACACGCAACCGAGGTTCCTACTTGTCAGTGAGGATAGACTAATGATTTCAATGTATCCAATAGTTGTAGGAGGATGCCGGAGCGAAATTTTGCATTAAATCTCATCAATAAAGATATCAATACGCACATCTTTCCTAACGCATCTTTCCTAACGATTGATAGCGCCAAGTACAGTAGCGAATCAAGAAAACTCTTCATATACTTAACAAAATGCATGTTTGTGTGATAAACCTGCTTCTGTATTTTGTGGCGCTTCTCTAGAAAGGCTTCGATTGGAAGTATTCACTGATTCTTGTAGAGTCTGATGACTGCTTGGGATATAATGAAAGAAGCAGCCTCGGCGACTTGTCTAAATGAGAAGGAATGGTCGAAATATTGACACTCAACGTTTATTGTAACCGCCCGAACCATGATCTCTCGTTGCCGAATTATATGCCAAAGATGCAATTGCCAAACAGACAAGCAGTCAAGCTCAAGCAACCAGATGCAACAAAGTCACCGCCTATAATACCCGAATCGCACCAGAAGTGGTTACTAACATTGCTAGGAGTATAGACACTTATTATCCTGGAGGTACATGCGACCTTCTAGTCTCAAGAACCCAGAGCTTAAAGATGAAAGACGTTCATCCCCAAAACGAGCACTAGGGGCCAATAGTTTCTGACTTGACCAGCACCAAGCTTATCACCGGCATTGTCCTCTGGCGAAGCAGTTACTTCTACCAACGTAGTAATTGTTGGCGATGGGGTGCTCTCCGGGGTTGTTAGGGTGTCGGCTTTACTGTGAACCATGTTTGGAACTGTGGAGGAATCCGGCGAAGGCTTTATCGTCGTGAATGGCTCGTCTGTAGGAACTGATGCAGTTTTCTGAGCTACGACCGACTTGGGACATACTTTATCCATGAGTTCACGTGTATCTTCGATCCAGCCGTTGGCGGGCCTGTAATAGCTCATGTCAAACATCCAGAGGCGTCTCACATAACAAGGCTCACAGAGATACTTAACAGGTATCTCCTCATCGTCACTCATGTCGGGGAACTCGTTAATGATAGCTTAAAGAGATATGTTAATACTCCGCTCCTTACAATAAACCACTTCATGTACGAACCGTTGCAGTATCTTCCAGTCTTGGCGTCCTTGTCACAAAGTTGTTTTCGGCCCTCCAACATAATGTTCGTGCGACCGAACCCTTCCTTGGCGCAGTATTTGGAAAGGGATGCGGACCATTCGTTGAGAGAATCGCCGCACCTTTTGGCACAGATACTATCAGTTATGGTGAGGTTTTCGTCATCCTCAAGCAATCCCACCCAGCCGGTCTGTCCCACATCAAAAAGCTTGCTATCGCAATCGATATCTGTCGAAAGAACCTTGGCGCAGGCAGGGTCCATACCATATTCTACAAAATCGTTGACCCAACGTTGCTCGTAAACAGTAAAGGCATTCGCACCCCAAAGGAGAGGAGAGGCGAAAATGAGCGTGTATAGCATCATGATGTGAGTTTGAAGTCGCGCAACAGCTGAACGGGTGAAGTAGAAGGGATTTGCAAAGGAAGAAAAAACAGGCCTGCCACCTAGGAAGCACTTGGCTGCACAAGGCAGCTTTATTTATTAATTTATCTTTTTACAGTGGGACTCCTGGTATGACTGCCTAAAATAAAATTAGCCAAGCTTGCCAAGTCGGCCGAAAAGCGCTGCAACCGAGCCCAAGCTCAATCTAGTGCAATTCGCGACCCATATTGGATGAAACATGTTGTTGGTTGTTGACATCTGAGAGCAAAACTACCATTGTTACCCGTTGGCTCGAGGCCCGTGGGGCGGGGGCAACTAAACCAGTATATTGTTATGGTCTGAGTTGAATTGAAATGTGGATTTCACTGACAATTCGACTGGTTCAACGTACGCTATGTCCTTGTTGGAAGAGGTCTATCTGTTGATTCATATTGCACATGAGCAATCAGAGAAGGACGGTGTTTCGCCTGTCAAGCTTGGTGCTGATACATCAGTCATCACCCCTATTAGTAAAAGTGCGGCGCGCTCAAACCGTCTTCGTATAAAATCGCATAAGCCGTCGGTAAAAGCAGCCTGTCGAATACTCCTGCGCGTGGTAGAATCGTCCTCTACTAGGGCCTCCGCCATCTGGTCAGCCTCTATGAGCTTGGTTAATATGGTAATGTCAGAAAGACTGATAGCCTGGTTGAGTGGAGGGCCTCAAACGCCCGACTTAGCCAGGAATTGTATCGTGTCTCCTGCTACTGTCTGCATGATGGTATGGAGAAGTAGTGATGAATCACGTGACCACCCCAATATTCAACACGAGGGGAGATACATGCCGATGTGTCGCTTGCCATGGCCGTTCAAGTACCAAACAAAACAATACTAGCATTTTATCATTCCGACGTAGCCCGGGATCTTTTCGGGCTCTATGATGATCAAGGCTTCTAATGAATTGCATAAAGACATCTGCTCATGCAAAACCCCTTGACTGTTATCCGACCTTCCTTTAAATGTTGGTCCCATACTTTGAATCTTCTGCGACCCGTCCAACCAAATTTTGATCCGACGACCAATAAACCCTTGTGCTTGTTTACGTGTGGTGAACGATATGTGTCAAACATAAGAGACTTGTTCTACAGCCTTTTTGGCCCCTCCTGGTCCACTAATCCTGTTAGCAATTACTCAAGACACGCACCTCACGAAGGAAATAACCTATTCCCAGAATAAATAAATACCAGGTTTGGGACCATTAGCGACGGAATAATCAACGTTGGTCAGGCGAGGGTATCGTCTCGTCTGTTCCATCCTTGACCAGATGTTCGCCATAGTCCACTTTCATCTGTTCCAAATACGATCGTGCTTCATGCAATGTCAAGAAGCCCCTGTACTTTGAAGGACAACCAGTTACTCGGGGGTGTGCATCTGTCCCGAGACAGGTCAATGAATCTGTCTTTGAAGTTTTCCTTGCGTGAAATGGTACCAGGATGAGAAGATAGTAGGTTTGTCAATATGCCCTTCAACGACTGCATAATAGTGTACTAATGCCGGGCATATTCTTGTCTATGGTGACGGGAGCGACTTCGAGAATTTCTTGTCTAAGAGACCTGATATTAGGGCTGTTCATTGAGTACAGACCGAGACATGCTCGACTAAACTATTCAACTCGTTTTGTGGGAGATATCCGTCATTGTCTCTTTACTTACATGTATTCTCGATTCCATTACGGATGTCGCCAGTATAACAGCCATATCAGGAATGTCTTCCATCGCCCGTTCCTACCCCCAAAGCTGTCAGGCGATGGCTACATGGGTGCGTGGAATTTCATGTCCCTGACTAGTGTTGCCCTGCAGCGTCTGCAGTATTTTATCGTCGAATTTGGTGAAAAAGGTGTGATAATAGTCGAGTGGTGCTAACGCCCATAGCACGGCAGAGCCATGTCTTCACGGCAGATTGAATGGCAAAGGAACAATGTTGCGAACGTGAGCGGAATAGAGCCATCTTCGACCAGTCGCAGGCTCAGGAACTCAATGTTCCTTGCGAACCGACGAGCGACGGTATCATGAATCAGAATGAAAACCTGCAAGCCTTGTAGTGGGAATTAGTAGATTGATCGTTTGCTAATACCTTTCATTCCGCGATAGATATCAATACTTGTTTACAAAGACTTCAAGATTTTAATTGGCAAACGCAAATCGATTTGTAGACTATCCGTAATACTGCTGAGAGACCATACAAGAAACATTCTCTACCACCCACTAGGGGCCAAAGCCATGTGTCGACCATTTCCATTGTAGCTAACAGATTGAGACGAATGTACTCTCGCCTTTGTTGCGACAATCATCTTCTCACGCCATTTCTGACCCATTTTGCCATCGTAGTGAGCCCACAAACGCGGAAGAATCTGAACATCCTGGGCACAGTAGAACTTGATCGCATCAGGTAACGGCCGTTCATTGAAAACCTCATATCTACCACCTTTCTCTGGAGCAAAAAGCCGAACTCCACTTTCTTTGATGCGAACCCAGTCCAATCGTTCTTGGATCGATAGAGGAGCATCTCGTTCGATGCATTTCGAAAGCCCGTTGACACATCTCCTTGAGAATGTCCGCGTGGCCAGCTCCATGAGCTGTAGGTCATGGACGCCAGCTAGCTTGATCTGATGTTTACCATAAAGTGCATCTGAGTCGTTACGGACATCGAAAAACACTTTGGTTACACTGTCGGATTCCAAGATATCTCTCAGAGTACGGCCGTTCCTCCCAGGGGTTGAAAAGCACTTATCCCCCAGTGTGTACACATCGATCAAATACGTACACTTTGTTGGAACGTAATAGATCTGCATGATTGAGATGGTTCCATGGCGAGAAAGGTTGACCCCTTCAAGGTCGATGAAAATGGAGGGCTGCGCTGCTGGATGTCCATCGAGAGAGTCGACAAGTTGCGCTATCCCAGTTGCGTCATCCACAAAGGTTATGGCTGGCTTGCCTTCCAACCCAACACTACTCAGTGGCTCTGTGGCTGTCACTAGATTGAATGCCATGTCTTCACAATACCTAAAAAGTTACGTTAGCATGTTTAGGCTTCAGTCTTGATATCACCAGGTAGATGGTGGCACTTACTTTGCTCAGGTGTGCCCTATGTCGACGCCCTTGGCGATGTTGATAGTGGATCGGTGGGTTCGATAAGGGATTTCCGTTGGGAATATAAGGTAACAGAGAACTCTTCAGGGCCAACACGTAAAGTGGTTTGGTTCTGTGGAGGAGATCCATTTGCAAAGTTCTCGGTTGACCTTATATACACGTGGGTTTGGCCGACAAAGATTGGGCTGCTCGTACAGGTATTGTCATGCATTCAGTTATCTTACTCCAGCTCAGCCGGAAGCTGACAATAACATTGTGGCTGTTGTGACTCGTCACATGTATGTTCCAAGTTCCACCGCTTTTTCCAGATCTTACCAACAACTATCAGTTAAGAATTGCTCACAACTGTGACCAACAGAAAATATTCTACAATTTCCGCCAGGCAGGCTGTGTTTACGTGGCTTTGGAAGTTGGCCTCCGACCTCGTTGGTGATGACGGTGGCCGGCCTCCTGCGTCTGCAATACGTGGTTGTCTTTTCTTGCCCACCCCGCTCCTTCAAGCATGTTAGTTGCGAACAGGGCTTGTTCTAGATGTGATAATCAGTGCTATCTTGGTAACTTGCGTAATATTCTGGCATAGTGTTGTTACCGCTATCTGCATGTTTCACGTAGATTATCTGTAAGATAGTTTTACTGCTTAAACCTGATAGAACGGACCGCAGTCAGTAGGTTAGATCACTAAGCGACGTTGACTAGAGAGGCAAATGCAGCCAGAGTCCGTTCGTTTTGCCAGCAGGGACTAAGGAAGCTAAGCGGAATCCTGAGCAAAGGTCGTCAACAGAACGACTTCGGCGTTGGCTATGTAAATGATGTGGAGGGCTAGGGACCTTAGTATCCCTTCATCCTGCAGTGCTGACCCAAAATCTAAGCCCCATTCATTTGTTCTTGCAGCCGGGCTTGTTACCTCATGTGAGCCCTGTCTTAAATCTTGGCGTTGGTCGACCATATGCAATCGCTTCCCTTTCCCTCTGTGCTTGATATACATACCCTGCCAACCAATCCCTCCATTGTAGTAAAGCACGGCGGAAAGGCTCAGACGCCACATACGTGATTGAACTTCTCGGAATGTAGCTGGCCTCATTCTTATCTATCATAATACAGACATAATTCGCCAAGACGTTGAGTTGTAGTACTTTCATGGTTCGAAACGTGATGAAATGGTGTAAGGAAAGAAGTAGCTGAGAAGGAATAATACATTGAGCAATATTTAGAAACAAAAGCCTAGCTATGCATACTAACCTTTCTTATCTCCATATAGCACACATCCCATCCACGCCAATCCAATTATTAACACTGGTTCAATTCTGACAGAACATCTTTAGAGTAATTTTGCGTCAAGTCTTATTCAATACCCTTGTTTTGTACAAAGTTTTAGTATCTTCCTTTCATAAAGACAAGATGTCAGAACCCAGTACGGAGAATGCAGAAGATACCAAGCCGAGCCAAGTCGAAATTGCCCCCTGAAGAGCTAGCTGCTGGCGGCGTGTAACGTGATGTTGATTGGGCTAAGTTGGCCAACTTGCGTTGCCTCTGTGCTACGTCATATCTAAGGTATAATTTACCCGCGGTTACCCCACTCACAACACTTCCCCCTTCAGACTACCGGGCACCATGATGGTGTTGACCACAACACCGCTCAAACTGCATTCGTAAGATCACAAGATAACCATGCCCATTCCCGTAGCCTAGTAATCAAATACCATGTCAAATCCGCATTCCCATATCCCGATACTTCAGTGTTCTCATCTCTCTGTAAACATATAGTGTACCGCTCCTCGATCGCGTCCAGATTGTCCAGCATGATCACATCAATCTTGACCTGTCAGCAATCCTTCACGACTCAACGCATTCTCCAAATCCCAAGTCGCGTCCTCCAGCATTTGTTGTTCGTCTGCTCTGTTCTCCGGGAGACCATCCTCAGTGAGTTCAGGTAACTCCAGCCAGGCCTTACATTTAACAAATGGCTTCAGATCATCAATGTGCACCTTTCGCTCATTCTGTCGTCCTCATAGACTGCATATCCAATACGCGCGTGTGGAGTGTTCGGATATAGGCCTCAACACCACAGACAAGTTCCCCCAGGACTTATGAAATTTGTCCTTCAACTTATTGGGCTTATTGAGTTTCTCCCAGACATATATTCCCGGCCTCAGTCGTCGTATGTCGGTGTCCTCCCCAACTCTGCTGGCGGATCCGACGCATTCCTAGATTTAAGTTCTCAACTCTTCTCTGGCGTCTATGTGGTAAAGGTTCAACTCCCGCGAGTAAACTTCGTTTGACTGCAACCTCTCCCAATCGTCGGTAACGGCCTCGACACCGGGGTAATTGGAGAATACCTCCCGGCCCAGCATTGCCATCAACGGTGATATTCCGATGCTGTCCACATATCTCGCATTGATTGCCGTCAAAATAGACGGGAACGCTTCATGCCATCGATCTCCATTAATAGCTCTGCGCTTAGCAGCCCACTTCTTTATCTAAGTCTTCACCAAGCGAACGACACACTCGAGCTGACCGGTGGAGGATAGGTAAGACACAGGACCGAACTTAACTTCTGTCCTATGTTTGCTTGTAAAAGCTTTCAGCCCAATATTCTTAAAGTGACTGCCGTTATCTATATAGAGTTTGCGCGGCCACCCAAACATAGCTCTGAATATGTGTTCCCATAATCGTGTGACTTCATGACCCTGGCTCGTGACGTGACATGCTCCGATGGTGTACTTCGTCATATAACACACCACCAGTAGAATGTACCGGTGTCCCTCCGCTGACGGTGGCTCAATCGGTCCCATATAATCTATTCCCACCAGCTCCCATGGTTCCAACTTGATTATTTTCTTCGCGAGCGATTGGGGTACGCGCAGGGCTGTCTGTTGACAGATGATGCACGATCTGCAATAGTTCTCGATGTCCCCAACTCGTGTTGGCCAGTAGTGTCGTCCTCGCAATCGTGATGTCGTGATCACCGCCGCGAAGTGTCCACATGAATCGTAGGCTAATTGCAGAATGTATGGGACGTCGTATCTGGTGACGCACTCGGCCATAGACATATCGTTCTCCACATAGTACAGAATGCCGTCGATGATTCTGTACTTCTGTGCTCTATGTGTGATGGTCTTCGCCCGCCCAGCATCTAAAGTGCTCCGACCCCGGAGCAAGTATGAAACGATTTCGCAGTACCATTCGTCATCGCGCCATCGTGCCATATAGTTGTGGAGTTGTTATGCTTGGTTTGGTGGGAGTGGTTCATCTCCTGGCATTATTATGAAGTTACATGACAACGGGGTTTAGGATGAGAGCTGAGTTTGCGGGGTCACGCCGAGTTCCCGCTCAATTCCCAATCTGTGTTCTGTTGGCTTTGCTTGTTCTTTCTGTTCTGGCGGGAGTCTGGACATTCCATCTGCCAACCGCATCACTTTATCCCGGTGTAATCGGTGACAGTATTCGACGTCGTATTCTCCAAATATATCCAGCCAGCGGCTGACCTTACCGTAGAGGTAACCACGATTCATCATAGAGTCGATAATGCCTTTGTGATCTGTGTACACTTTCACCGGGTGTCGAGAACTGAGGATCATCCAGTCGCATTCTTTCAGGGCGCACACCACAGCAAGCATCTCTTTATGCGGCATTGTATATCGAGACTCAGCGTCGTTAAATCCGCCCGAGATCCACATAATGACCTTTGCCTTAGAGTAGTTGGCATCGCTAAGCTCCTCTCCCGGTGGAGTGTCGTCCAGCTGGAGGAGTACCGCTCCTGTTCCTATTTCGGAGGCGTCCGTTGCCAAGTGAAATTGTTTCGAGGCATCGGCGCCACTTGTTGCATTATTCTGAATGCACTCACAAATCTTCTGCAGTGCGTCGGCAGCCTCTGTTGTCCATATTGGTGAGTTGCGTTTTGCTTCGCGTTGTAGCACTAAGGGCTTTCCCGATTGTATTGTGGTCGGAGTGTACTTAAAGAAGACATCTTTAATACGTTGCATAAGTTCCGCTCGGCCGGGAATGAACTTCCGGACGAATGGTGTAAGGTGTAGTAACGTTTGTACGTCCTCCTAAGTTTTCGGTGGTTAATCTCTAAAATATTTCGCAAGTGAATCAAACTTCTCTCGGTGTTTGGCGGCCGGCCGAATACCCCGCTCTCCAATTGTGAAACCAAGTGATTCGACCTCACTGCAGAAAAGCAAAGTCTTTTTGCCTTTCAGTGAAATCGGTGCCCACGCAATACATGGGAAATAGCACTTCTATAGAAACTCAAAATGATCGTCAAATGTCTCGGAAGCTGTATTGTAGTCGTCAACGTAGAGGAAGAAAGTAATACGCAGCTCCTCCAAATAGCCGAGCATAGATAGTTGCTCAGTACCATCCTCAAAGTCCAAGTGACCGAAAACTAAATCTCCAAAACAAGCGTAGGTGCTTAGTGAACCGGTGAGACCCATCGCCATATTGTTATAGGCGTACAAACCGTTCGGCACAACGAAACCTATCTTATACCGATCATCAGGTACAATAGGTATGCCCCAGAAACCGTGACTTACATCCATTTGCAAGAACACTTGAGGTCTGCTACAGTAAACGGAGTCCAAGTCTGCTTCCAAGTCGTGGCACGGGTAAGCCGACTTCACAGTGCTGTCATTTAGGTCTCGGTAGTCATATACCATGCGCACCTCAGTAGTGCTGTTCGGCTTCAGTGGGAATGTAGTGTGTGCTCCCCAGTTAGAATCACTTCTCGCAATAAGTCCGCGGCATTCCATGGGCGGGATAAACTCCTTGGCGTGTTGTTGGTCTCGTCTGTTGTAGCGTCTGGAGTGAACTTTCTTGGGAGTAGTATCTGGCACCAAGGGGATGCAGTGCCATATAAGATCGGTTTATTGGAGTTCATCAATAGAAGAAATAAAACAGTCTTTATAGGTATAGCACAGTTATATAACTTTGAACTTCTGTTGTGGTGTCGCAGCTTTATCGCCAATTGTAATCTGAAAGTTAGTGAACCAAGAAACAATTGTTTCTGTAGGCTCCCGAGAGAGATAGCGAAATGGCTGCAAATTTCGGAATCTTAAGGGGTTGGCCTTAATTTTTGGATTTCCCATATAAATCGGCTCTGAGTCACTTTCGAGCGTGTCTATTGCCGGGAGTTGGGCCACAGCGCCCGTTACAGTGGAAAACCCTAAGGACCCTAAAGATCGAATTTCTGAAAATTGTAGTCGTTATTCGCTGGTGTCTAGCGCTTTATGTATGCTGTCTATAGGCTGCCATCCTGAATACCTGCCATCACCATCGAGCTGGCCCAGTGTCTTCCGCATACTGCCAGCCTGTCCATCGAGCTGCCATATCTGACCAGCGCCCGCCAGGTCACAACTCCTGTCCGCACCAATTTGCCCAACCAGTAAATCCAGCGTCTGCTATGCCTTGCCAGGCCTCAGAATATATGTGTCTCCTATAATTCCAGCCGCATCTATGGTATACCAATCTTCATCAATCTGATGTATCTGCCCACACTCCAGAGCGTCCACAACATTCCATACCACACAGTCTGATTCAGTAGGCTGTATCTCCACGTACTCATTCCCAGCAATCTGTGTTCCACCATCATTGTGGTGCAGCTTGGTAACATATGTCCAGCTGCTCTCCTGCACACTCCCAGATCCAAGTTCTGTCAGTGTGGTGCCGGTATTATATATCTCAACTGCATGTATACAACACCGGCTGGCCAGTACAGAATCAGGTAGTTCGGTAATCGGTGTCTCGCGTATCTTTTGCTGCACAGACTTCCAGTCAGGATGTCCTCTCCGGTGTCTCTCTCCGGTAAGGCGCCGTTTGGTTGTATCCCATATCAGCGTCCACTGTGGTGGTGTACTCGAGTTCGCCTGCCGTATATGAGTAGAGATTTTGTTTCCGCCACTTTGGTATTGTATTGTGCTTGTGTCATCTTGTTCGCGGCACAGTTTCGTTCGTAGAGTAGGTTCAAGAGTATTGCATCTCGGTGACACCGCTGTGTCTCCTTCGTGTATGTTGGAGGTGGTGAACTCTTTCGCCTTCGTTGTGGAGGTTTCTGAGTTTCGTGACGCCCGCTGTTCTCGAAGAGGTGTGTCGTGAGTGCGTTCTGCCGCATCGGTTGCAACTCGTACTGGTGCAACGGGAGAGTTCTGAGCATCTGTAGAATCTGAGGGTGACGGAGATAACTCCTCAGCGCCGGAGCGCGCTGAGTTTGGTGAGGGTGAGTTCGTTCCTCGTAGCGAAATATTACGGGAGCGAATTTCATTTGCAGTCACAGGAATTCCAAAGCGGGGTAAGTTAGCGCGCCTAAGCGCGTCCGCTTCGCGCAACGCAACGCCTGCAAGTTCGCCAACTGAATCGCCCACAAAACTTTCACGTATTTGGGAAGCATCATAAAAATAATAATCCAGGTTACCTCTATCAGATATATATGTGTTCACAGGTCTCAAGTCCTCTATAAGAGCGGGCTCATCGTTTCGCTGTCGATCGTCTCGCCACGGTACCACTGCAGCGTCAGTAGTCGTGGCCTTCAGTTTCCCAAATTACTATCCTTATTCCCAGTGTGCTCCGAAATAGTCTTCGCAAGGTTCTCTAAGATATCGTCCACCTCTTCCAGAATAGCCTCATCGTCCTCAACATACACGATTTCCTCCTTTTCCTCCATTGTGTGATACGGCTTTAGTCGCGTCATCTCTCGTTTCGCCGGTGCATCGATTGCTCGGAAGAGACGAGGCGGTAGTATAATGTTCACCACAGAGCGGTATCCTTCCTTGCCACAAAGATAAAGCTTCTCGTTTCGGTAATCCTCCATTACTCCCATTCTACGCAGCCACAGACGGCCGAGCAGGAGATCCCAATCGCTATATCCGCCCAGAACGTATGCTTAGATAGCACAGTAGATCTTTCCGATCACGATCTCCAAGATAACAATCTCAGTCATATGGACAATCCCATCGTTCGCCATTCGGATCGGTACCTATCTGTCAAGCCTCACAACAGGGAGTCTGTACTTTCTGGTGAACTCGGCATTAAGAAGGTTCACCACTGAACCGCCGTCCAATAAGATCGAGGCACACTCCATTCCTGAAACTGATCCAGACACATATCCGAGTGTAGTAGGGACAGCTTCCTCATCGAAAGCGACATCGTGGTATATGACGTTGCCCAGAACGCCACAGTAGTTAACAGGCACAGTCTCATCAAGTGTCGAGATCTCATCGTCAGTAAGATCCTTCTTCAGCTCGTCATCCACCGACGGCCAAAACGGTCCAACGTAATTCATGACCATCTCTCGAGACTTTAGACTCTTCAACTTTCTCCGGCATTACATAAGGCGCGACAGTTGGCTGCGTAAAGATGGAGCAGCCTGCAGGAGTTGGAGGACGCTGAGAGTGACTTGTGTTTGGTTGAGATGTTCCCCAATTGAAAATTCTTTGACATCGAATTCCTGTGTCGCTCGAATCTTCTCCAGCAAGTGTCTCGGTTTGGAGTCTTGAGTATCGCTCTTCTTCTCAGGTTGTTTGGCGAGCTCTCTCTCCATCTCTCTTCTCAAGTGGCGTTCCAAGTGTGGTCTGAGACGTTGGAACTCCTCCTCCGAAATGTCGTCCGTCGTTTCGATGTCCATGTTCTGATATCCATCTGGTAGAGTGTTCCCGTTTGGGTCCAGCTCAGTGACGCGGGGGTTCTGGTATCCACGTGGTGGAGGAGACGACATAGGCTCATCACTCGCCTGTTTGTGTCTGCCCTCAAGTTGCACCGTGATCTCTGGCATCACGATCTCCTCCTCAGCAGGTTCCTCCTGCGCCCTAGCTTTTCGTACAGTAATCTTTCTGGCTCTCCGCGTAGCTTTGTCGGCGACTGCATTCACCGCGGCGTAGCGGAGTTCCTCGGCAGATTGCATTGCCTCAGTAGGTGGAAAAATGGGTCCGTCTGCTGGGCTCCATAGTTGTGTCGTTCCGTCAGCAGGAAACCATGGTCCTGTTATTTCGGGAGCAGTGTAAGATGG